>JAOPJO010000001.1:14066023-14085383 GCA_027123675.1 Molva macrophthalma
GTGCCTGGTGCCTGGTGCCTGGTGCCTGGTGCCTGGTGCCTGGTGCCTGGTGCCTGGTGCCTGGTGCCTGGTGCCTGCTACAGTGTATATTCAGTGCAGAAGCAGAGGGAGCTGTCCGGGGGATGGATGGTGCTTCCAAGGAGGGGAGAATGCAGCGAGGGCTAGAGTAATGTGCAGTGAGCTGTCTCCCCTTAAGGAGGCCTCAGACAATCATAGCAATAACGGCGGCAGCGCGTGACGGAGGAGGAGAAATCCGTGCGCACACACACCCGTTTCGCTGTTATGTCTCCCCCACCCCCACCACCCTCCATCAATCCTCCTCCACCTCCTCCTCCCCTCCTCTGCTGCCTGCACCCAGATGGCAACATCATGTGCAGTGATGCCTTGAGGAGCCGGAGTCACGTTCCTTCCTGGCGGATTATGTAGATTTAATTTGAATTAAGTTCGGATACTTACTGCCAAATCTTGAATCTTGATAGGTGGCTGTCAATTAAACCCGATAAAAAAACGCTGGTTCTGGATATCAGGAAGAGGAGAACCTGAGAAGGAAACGGGAGAAAAGACGGTCCATTCAAAGGGGAATATGGAGGCTGGATCTGTGCTGAGGCCAGATCTGTGAATCATGCATGCAACAGTGCGAGAGAGAGAGAGAGAGAGAGAGAGAGAGAGAGAGAGAGAGAGAGATGGGAGAGAGAGAGAGAGATGGGAGATGGGATATTTAAGCTCCAGAATAACCATCTGATAACTGATCACGCACTGATTAGAAAACAGTGTCAGCACGTGGCCATTTTCCTGATTCATTTTCCTCAAACACTTGAACCCAGGGAAGCTATAAAAACCTCAAGTGGTCCTATAAACGCAGTACCCTGAGTCTGTCATCACAAGGGTCCAGCAACACTTAAATCAATTAAATAAACATCTATAAATAAAGGGTACTGTTTTTTAATATCTGCTGCTGGGCAGATGGAGTCATCGCCAACCAAGCAGAGAAGCCTTAGCCACAGGGGTGTCCAGCAGTTGTCTTTCTTCTGCATTAACAAGCTGCCTGCTGCTGTACAGTTTGGGCTAACGGGCTACCGTGCATGGATTGTGGCTCCAACACAACGCATCGCATTCATTCACTTACTTTTTGTTCTGGCAACATTGCACCTCACTAATGCTAATTTAATTTAGGACATACCACCATCTCCCAAACTGTTTCCAGAAGTTCAAGATAAGCAAACAGGCAAGCTGTTCATTCACTACGTGGCATTGTAAAATATGAGCTCGTTATTTTGGCTTTGTATTGTGTATTGCAGTTTTGTTCCCTGTTTATACTGTGCAGAGACTTTATTGTCCGTTGTATAGTAAGATTAGCATGGTAGAGAATATTGTGTCCAACTTTAAAATGCCACAGGCTTGGGTAAAGCTCTCCATTCTGTCCACCATAACAACTATGAGGTGTCATTTTGAGATATTATTTTTTATATGTAACTATTTATTAAGTTAGTAGACACTTTTATATGACTTATAGTCAATGCAGATACAGGTCATTCATTAAACACCCACTTGTTTTTTGAGTGAAATATGTGTAGTTGTTAATTCACATAATCTAATATAAGCAAGTACAATATGAGCAAGATAGCTCAAGCAAAAAAATTGAAGCACTTTCACT
The DNA here is from genome assembly GCA_027123675.1 of Molva macrophthalma. Taxonomy (NCBI): domain Eukaryota; kingdom Metazoa; phylum Chordata; class Actinopteri; order Gadiformes; family Lotidae; genus Molva; species Molva macrophthalma. The sequence continues at coordinate 14,067,678 of JAOPJO010000001.1, forward strand.
TTCTAAACCTGTAGTCCAAAAGTCATGAATAATCATAATGTACTAATGTAACAGTTGCACACACTGACTGAACTTTTACAATCAACCAAATTCTGGCACTGTTCTTTGGCAGGCCTCTGAGGATATTCTATTCGTGTCCCAATTTCCACCCTCCATTTTGGCAAAACGCTCAATTTCATGACTGACTGGGCTTAATTGCTTCATTGTAAGGGTATCATTGAAGACATCCACAGGGACAGATAACAAACTTCCATTTGGTTATGTCAATGTAGAAAAAGCCCTTTGCTAGTTTCAATTTTGTTTGCCAGTTGAAGGACTGCTGGTTCAGTCTCGCAGCTCCTCCAACCAACCGCGTTCTCTCTGGGGCTTCACATTGCACGCCAGCCTTTTGTCATTGGTTCCTGTTTCCAGGCATCAGGATTAGTTTTCTGGTCATTGCGCCAACATACATAGAAATTGCTTGAAGTGAAGATTTGCATCATAGTAATCTGGGATCCAGCAGCCCTATTATGTCATAGCAGAACTTCTGGAGGGGGACGGCTCAGAGCCTCGGCCGGAAACCAGAAACTGCAAGGGGCGGGGTTACGCCCGGTTTCCTGTTTCGTATCGGAGATATTCTACTGAAGAAAACTCATTTGCACGAGTGGATGAAGCTTTCAAAGCCATCTACACGGTGTTGATTTGAAACCTTTACAAACACATAGGGGACTGTTGAAGGTCAAGGTTGTGACTTAACACAGCAATCCACCATTCATGTGTATGGTACATCGTACCATACACATCGTACCATGCAGTCAAAATGTGTAATGTATTCAAAACCAAATCTTGAACAGTGCAGGTTTTGTTTCACTCTGTAGACTATTTTACTGTGCTGCAGTTGAGTTTATGGTTTAATTATGCTAACCTGGTTAGATATTGCTGTTCTCATGAATGCTGTGCCAACTAGAAGGGTCCATGTGCTTAACTTTCCTCCCTTCTTTCACAAGATTACTGTGCTGCAACTGAGACAGCACTCCAACTGCTGAGCCCTGAGGATCTCCTGCTGTCTGTGTCCCTCTCTTTAGCTCTCTCTCTGTCTCTCTCTCTATCCTTCTCTTTGTCTCTCTCTCTCTCTCTCTCTCTCTCTCCCCTCTCTCTCTCTCTCAGCTCCCCAACAGACAGGCGGAGGGGGAGAGTCATGCAGAGAGAGGAGAGCTTAAGGTCGACTTTTGGGGTCCCCTCTCTTCTGCCCCCCGGCGGTCTGTGGAGCGTAGCGTATGAACATTGGAAGATGAGCTAGAGTTGTGCGCCCTCTGAGTGCACACACACAAAGAGAGAGAGAGAGAGAGAGAGAGAGAGAGAGAGAGAGAGAGAGAGAGAGAGAGAGAGAGAGAGAGAGTCCCTGAATTTAATCCCTCCATTGTGGGAGGATGGAAGGAAGGTTGGGATATAAAAAAGGGGACTATGCCAACTGAAATCCCAGCGACGATGCTGCATTGCAGAGGTTTAACATACAGATAGAGAAGCCAAATGAGCACATTAAAGAAACATGGCCTTCACCCAACACACGAGCAGGCCACCTACACCCACACACACACACACCCACACACACACACACACACACACACACACACACAGGTGGAGGCTAGCGCAATGTGCAAACACATATACATGATACCTTGCAGGTTTTTATGTTATGTATTCATCATTTGATCTGATTGACATTTCTGATCTCTGAGATAAATCAGATGGATGTCAACAAGGTACACAAGGGCTGTTTCTACGTGCAGGAGAACAGACAGAATTAGAAAGGCACTTTGGGTAGATTGGTGGCTTTGTTCAGCCCTGGAGACTCACTGGGATAATAACTGACAAAAAATAATAAACTAGGGTCTGAATAAGTCATGTGCAATTCATCATCTCTGGCAGCTGAACCCCCAAAAACTTTTTCCCATTTTTCTGTGATTACTTGTCAGTGCACTTGCATAGTTTGACAGCCCTCCACAGGCTTTTTTTAAATGTTATATATGCACCTTACTCTGGGCTATACTATTGATCAATATATGTTCCCGGGGTGCGAGGGAAAAGGGGTGAATGGGAGGCTTGGGGTGACAAGTGTGCCTGGCAGATTGCTGCGTGTGGGGTGCTGTAACCGTCAGCAGGAACAGCCCCTTAGCGTTGCTCACATTGCTGAGGCAGCTGGAAGCACATCACGTCCATCAAAACCCTCGTCTGTGGGTGCCACCCCCTGAGTTCAAATGGTCCTGATACCTCACTATGTTCGATATCGCATTTCAACTCGAATGGTGCATTTTTGTCTGTTATCATGTCACCAAAAATGTAAAAGGAGGACTTCACGATTTTTCAACCTGAACCCTATTTTCCGATCATTTTGGGTATAAGGGACTAGACAAATAAAACGTTTTTAAATTGGTCCATTATTAGGTATTGGTCCGTAATACGCGAAAACAGGCTGCAATCTAACATTATGGAAAACATTCCTACTGAGAAATACAACATTTTCTTTATCTTGTGCATGATCCTGGTCTGTTTGTTATTGTGTCCAACTAAGTCTCGCTCAAGGAGAAGTCTTGCTCTGTAATGTCCCTATTGTCATTGCAATCCTTCACCCAAATCTTTTAGATAACCCTAAACTACACTTTCTGTAGTCCAGCACAACAACCTCTCCTCTCTCCAGCTCTCACTCACGTTTCCACCGTTATCTTCCTGATAACAACTCAACTCTTGTAAGACTTTGCTTGGACACAATAACAAACAGACCGGGATCAAGCGGGATACTTTCCATAATGATAGAATATAATCGGATATAATAATATAATCGCAAAGCAAAACTTTTAGAGGACGTACATTGTCGGGGGCACTATTGCCCCAAAGTATTACTTTTCAAATTGATCCGAAAATAGATTCCAGGTTAAAAGATCCCGAAAACATATTATGGGACAATCATTTTTAGTAGTATGATTTTTGTATTATGTACTATTGACTAGAGGAATTACTTTATGTTTCATGGGAAGACCCACTGCCCAGTACCCAATCCGTTATGGCTTGAGGCCTCAGCTGTGCCCAGCACTAATAAAGTGTGGTTGGGTCTAGCTTACCTAAAAGCCTGGCCAAATTACCCTGTCATTACCCTGTCATTACGGGGATACGGAGAGAAAATTTAAGAGATGGAAAATGGCTTTCATAACAAGAGACTGTGAAATAAAACACCCTTTAGCGCAGACTTCAATAATAAAAAAAGTACAGATTATGAATGGTTGTTTTCTGGCCCTCAGCCCTGCACCAGGTAAATTAGAAAGAGCTGCAGCAAATCAATTTTAATGTCCTTCCCTGCAGCAGATAAAAGGTAATTGTACCATCAACTGCATTACTGGTTTCGTTTGGCATTTCTGACAGTGTGTCGACCCTTTTTTATAAAAAAAACACAAACAGAAATGATCGTCCTATTTACTTGTTTTCAACAAGGTCTGTGTATGTGGCAGTGGAGCCGGTTCTGCTCTCAGACAGTCAGGCCAAGGCGGGCTGGGGTGTGCGGGTGTACTGGGGTGTTTATGTGCTGCGGACAGAAGTCAATCCATCCTGGAAGTCAATCCATCCTGGAAGTCAATCCATCCGGCCCTGGGAAATGATCAAAACATTGGACAGAGGAAAGAACTCCGAGTTCTGCAGTGCTTTATCATGATGTTGGAGAACATAGCCTCAACAAACAAAGAGTTTACACAATTCAGATTGATCAGTATCTGAAATATTATATTGTTATTTTCTTGTCTGTGTCAATGAATGACTCAGACTTAAATCTATGGCACATAATTGCGTGACTACAGCAGGGGAATGGGGGGCTGGGGGCTGGAGGCCGGGGGGGTCGAACAAAGACAAGTGGTGCGAAAAAGGCGAGAGGAACAGGAAGGAGAAAATCATTTTCTTGGAATGCCTGGAGACCTGGATGTCTCTGAAGTGAATACTTCGTGAAGGCACCCGCGGAGCAGGGAAACAACAGGCTCCCCGGCGGACCTATAAACCCTCATAAATGTCAAGTACGTTTTAGCAATGCTGTGCTCTGCGAGACGCTGTTTGGTTTGGTAACGAGTCCCGGAACAACAGAAACCTGATTACCTGCCAGGGTAACCAATACATACTGTACTGCCAGAGGACCCAGGAAATGATGTCATATCACATCATCTTGGTTCTAAAGCTAAAATAAACGTATTCAACTTTTGATCTCAGCAGTTCAGCGAATAAACAAGAGCATGGCTATATTGCATTCAATATGACAATGCCCCATTGTGCTGGGTATTTTTGTTGTAATGTATTTACTGGGAATGCAATGTATGAACAAAAGAAATTAAGATTTTTGCAGCAGTGAATTTGAGAAACTAGGTTGTCTGTTCTCGTACCTCTTGTGGTCAGCGGGGAAGTGTAGGACAAATGACAGACAAGCCGCAAGTGGGAAAGCAAGCGACAGCTCATGGGGATTGTTCACCTTCATTCCGCCACTGAACTTCATTTCTAAGCAGGACTGAGTCTGAAAGAGCAGCGCCGCCATTGATCAAACATACCTTAATGTGACAGCAGCAGCCTCACTGCGTGGGCGACCAAAGGCCCAAAGCACAACTCGTTCATTCTGGGATATGATGTTGAAGTTAGAAGGAAAGCACACACAATGTGTATTGTGCAGTTGTGAATAATGCAGATCTTTTGAGTTGTATTTGACGATAATCAAGTGAAACAGAAGGAGGGAAGACAACACTGAATTTAAATTAAACTTGCACTGAATTTTGAGGACAATAAACGACAATGATACTTGTTTATTTATGTGTTTACTATTGGCCGTGATAATAATGCATTGAAAAGAGCAAATTCACATTACAAACAAGCTATAGTGTCACCTATAGTTTAGCCATTAAATGTTGGAAATGTATGTATGGTTGTGTACATACCATTCTTGCTAAACATGTTGAAATAAGTCGCTTTGGATAAAAAGTGTATTGTGAACTAGTACTAAACAAGGTCTGAATGTTGAATCAGAATGTTGGTTTAATATATCAGCATAACAGGCTTTTGTGTGTCACTCAAAGTCGGTTATATAGTGATACAGAACTGCATCGGTTTCCTCTTTGGTTTCTGGGGGGCAAGTCTCCAATCTTCTTAGGAGTCGATGTCACAAGTAGAGAAGATACTTTGACCCGAGAACGTTGTCATAATTAACAGAGAGATCAATCGTACAGTAGATGGGGCGGGGGGACCCTTTTTCAATTAAGCCTTCATTAAAAACCAAATTAGGTACTGACCTTCCATAAATACTAGCACAGGGAAAAGTAAAGAAAGGCAAAGACGTGTACTTTAACAGACTGATTTCTAATTAAAACGAGGACTCTCAATGTTATCTTCTGAAAGGTCTCCTTCACTGCTCCCTCATCCTCCACAATCAGCCCCGGTTAGAATAAGATGTCTTCTTTCTTACTCTTTACTCTCTACTCAGATATATAGTAGCAATATTCTCAGATGCAATCACTGAAGGTGGACAATTTGTTCCAATGTATATTCTGTATGAATGAGTTGAATTCTTCTTCATAGGTACATCACACAGTGTGTAGAAAAGGTTTAAGATGAGTAGATAGTTGGTGGATGACAGTTCATAAGCTCAGGTCAATAGCCATCAGCTGTGCCAGAAAATTAACTTTGCCATAAAAAAGAAAACTAAGAAAAGAAAAGGAAAGAAAGATTTCACTTCCGCTGATGGACACTGACACCAAAGCCACCGCAGCTTCCGATATATGAGGGATGCCCGTGTAGCCCAGGCGCTAGAGTGTTACCCCCGGCCTCACGTAGCCTGGTAATCTGAGAGCTGAATCAACAATCTAGGGCCTGAGAGATGAGACAAGACCAATCGATGGCCGTTAGGAACACATCTGTGATTGTGTACTTATCGGTTTCCAGCAGCTGACTGCTATGATCTTTAATGTGCCTTCGCTAAATGACCAGCGAGGAGGGATATCGTCAGAGGTCGTGTTCAAACTCCAAGATCCCCTCATCCCCGAGTGCAACCCTATTCTTTCCCCAGCTAATCGGCTTACTGTGATATTTCACGTCATTGTTTCCGGCTGAAGGAGTCGTCAATTCTAGTTGAAAACGTGCGTGGTTCGGCGATTAGACCAATAGAGGGCTTTATTGCATTATTATTTAGAGATCGACTGATTCAGCATGAAGACGAATGGGGAATCTGAGTTCAGGAGACGTGCAGTATTCATGAGCTGCCGTAGAGGAGGGGTCACCGCGGAGATACTGCGTTATCATGATTGATTATAGGAGGGCAATTGGATTGGGATATTGGATGGAAGTGACATACATTATATGTAAACCCAATCTGGCATGATGTACGATCGTACCGTGTAAACCCAAAACAGATAGAATTCAATTAAGCACCACTTCACATCACACATGTTTGCTACAGCCTACACAGCACGCTTTATGACAGATGTGGTTAGCGTGGATGTTAACATGGCCACTAGAAAGAACAATGGCATGAATGAATGCATAAAAGAAATGAAGAATCCACTTCCCGGTCGTGCGATCCTGTGCATGCTGCTGACAGTGTGGAATACGTTGCATGAGCAGGACTGAAGAGGGGTACAACCAAAAGCCCTGGGCCCCCCAGCGAGGAGGCAGTACATCAGTGTAAAGCTCGCCATCTGCTGCTTGTCAAAGCCAACATTGGCCCTGTGGACGGGGGAGAGGGATGACAGCCGCCAATGCTGCTGCCGAGGTTGAGTTCATTCATGCGGTCAAAATACAATTAAAAATACTATAAAAAAAATACAAAATGTCTTTAAAGACAACAAGGATCGTTTTTCTTTTCTCTCAAATTCATTTGCCAGTGAGTCGCAAACATTAAAAAATACTAAAATGTTGTGTAAGAAGTAGAAAAAAACATTAGAATATTGTACCATCAGTATCACTTGTGAAAAAGAATTGATTAAATATTGTAAGTGTAAAATGTGTTTTTGATCCCACCTGTTCAGTGGCGTTGTCGTCGCCCAACGACTGCTGCACCATTTTAACAGCTACAGGCTAAAGTAGAGACCTCCTGTACTCGTGTTGTAATAATGCAGCTAGTCAGGAGCACTAAAGAGCAGAGGCTCTGACACCTCTGATGAAGACGAGGAGTCTATGGAACAGACATATGAGACATATGTCATTAAGGAGCAGGGACAGGCATCTTGCTCAAGTTCGCCTATTAGGTAGGCTAGGGGGAATCGAACCCACTACCTTCCAGCTGGAAGTCAAACATGCTAGCCCCACCACATTCTCCTCCCCCTTTTTAATACAACTGAATTTAACAAAATAATTAACCTGTACCTCTGAATGAGCGTTTCAAATGTATTTCTGTTATTAAATTAATTAATTAATAAATAACAACCTTTTTATCACACTTAGTTGTATTTTTTATTCGGAACTTTTGCTCTTGTCTTTATTTTATTTAGAAATGAATTGATGTATTATTATGTTCTTCTTCCTCTTCTTCTTCTTCTTCTTATTATTATTATCAATCGGCCATTATTACCTTTTGGCTTCTTATAGAATTATAATGGGTGGGCTGAGAACAACCCGGCAGCAGCTCATGATGTGAGTTACAGAGGGCATGGCCTGATGGTTTCATCAGCGGTTATTCTGCACGTCCAGCTCTATGTGGTTCACACTGTCATTCATTTGAACAATTACTGTTCTAAATATTTAGATAAGCTGGCAGTGTTTCATTATCCCTCTCTTTTTGACAGATAACAAGCAGACTATTTGAGACGAAAGGGGAAAGAACTGCCGTCATTCAAAGTTACCCCTGGGACAAATATGTGCGTTGCTTTTGGAAGCATAATACAAGGGGAAGTGTGTTTTTGATGTGCTTTTATATCATAAAGTATTAAGCAAACCCTTGCAATCAATCCATCGATGTGAATAGTATAAATCCTACATTTTGTTTTGCAGACACCATGGTGGCAGCAGTGGAAAAATGTATTTAAGTTGTAAACGATCAGTACGACACAAATCCTGATTTTGTTATGGGGTCTAGACTTGATAGCTGTGAGTTGCGGTTGGAGTCTATATATATCATTCATATTGACTGCTACTTCCACAGCACATTACTGTTGAAGATTGCATTTGGCCGCCGTTTCCCTCCATTTTGTAAAGAAGAGGCAGACATTTTTTGGGGGAGATTCTCCAAACCTTTCAGGTGCATACTGGGAAACAAGATAAGGGGAAAATATCACTTCCCATGGATGTACGTTTATTTGTGGAGCAGCACTAAGCAGTTTTGCTATTTATTTCCCCTTAAAGGGAAGCACACGTTAGGGCTGACTATGTCAGTACCTACAGGGGAGCTGCACAATAATCAAGAAACGGGTGAATATTATGGCAATTTGAGTAGCATGAGGATGCCAGGTGCAGCACCGCTCAGCCCTAGTCCAGCTGTTAGACGATTTCAGCCGGCTGTGAACACTTTCAGAATGTGATGATGTAGCCTTTGTTTGAGTGGCTGGTTAATACTTCTATTATGCATAATTCCTTTCACTGTGTTGATTGAGAAAACAATCAAATGAAACAACATAACTCGTATTACACCCGTATGTTTTAACTTTTTGATAAAAGGTACATTGGAATGGAATCTTAATAGTTGAAAATACTCAGCATCCATATACTTTGTCAGCTGTCACTATCGATGCCATGTCGCGCAACTTGTCTCCAAATGTAGCAATGATTCATGGTTTTCGTCATATATTAGAGGTGATCCCACTGTGAATCCATTTATCTTGGCAGCCACGAACCCGACAAAGGATCAAACGAGCAACAGAGCAGACAATGAACACAGTGCACCCCAGGAAAGCAACATGGCAGAATAGGATGAAATGGTCGCTCGCTGTTTCAAAGGCCAACTAACCCCTCTGAAAAAAAAAACCAATCATGATTGTTGGCTGTGTTTCACATCGCTAAGACAATGATGTTGTCTATGCTAGCTGCTGACCATTCCTGTAACGCGTAAGAAGTTGTTTCTTGTTCTCCATTGTTTCTCACATTCGTATTTCAGCAATTGAAAGAGAGAGAGATGACCCACCTTGTTAGCGTTTTAGTAATAGATGTACACTAGTCTACGCTGGCTCCAGGGCTGGGCCAGATGCCACATGGAACGTAAGAACATACACCCATGCATTCTTAACATAGCATCAACATCAACTAAACTAACATCAGTTCTTCAGGTTCACCAATTACAATCAAAGAAAGCATGGGCATATGAAAAAAAGAAAAAGGCATGAAGATTATTTGTCACGTATGCCCTGCACACTCCGTGTTGCTATTTCAGTCGACTCAATAATAAATTAAAGGAATGTATAAAAAAGGCATACTGGGGCACAGATGAATTAAGTATTCATGACAATCTGGAATTGGAAAGAACTGAAAGAGGAACGCAGAGGATATGTTGGATCAAGAATAGAATGAATGGGTAGTCTAGAAGATAACCGAACAATGAAGAGGACGGTTTATACGAATGATTGTTTAGCCGCGTTAGCCTCTCCGGCATTCTTATTACCATTAGCGTGCACAATTTTGGTCATTCTTTTTAAAGTATAAGGAGCAGCCATTTCAGTGTAATTGGGTCTAGGGAGAAAGGCAATTATGACTGAATGTGCCACAAGGATGTTGCGTCAACGCCCTTCCTCAAACTAATATATTCATACCAAACTGAGTACATGCGTACACACAGGATACATCAATCAGCTCTTTCCTTTCCGTGTGTGTGTGTATGTTTTATGGTAATATGGTCCAATACATTTTTCATTATTCGTTTCATGTCCAAGTCATGAAAAAAGGAAATGAATCAAAGCTGGTATGACCTTAAGATCAAACCGGACGTCAAAGTCCTTCAGAAGGGCCCTCAAAGCAGAACAGCCCACCACATGACTTCTACCAAATGCTGTGTTTGATATCAGACAAATATAACTGCCAAAATCTGACCATAAGAAAGTTATATGAGGAATAGGACAGTCAAAACATTCACAGGGTAACATGCATTAATCAAAGTAAATGATAAGAAAATATTGAAAAAGAAATAAGAAATGTTGACTAGATTTATAGAACAGATTTTTCTTACAGAGCACAGTTTTCCAGCTGCTCTGTGCAAGAGATTCAGACTACACAGGACTTATGATTCACTAATGTCACAAATTGTGCATCACACCCTCCAGCGTATGCTGATGTGAGGACACAACAGTGGCATCCTGAATTTTGTTCCCCCTTCTGTTGTCTATTTTTACTTTCCGTACTTTCAGTTATTACACAACTGCTCTCTGTTGCTCCCGTCTACTGATGTAGAAACAAACACAAAAATTAAAGGTGCAGTGTGTAGAATTTAGTAGTATCTAATGGAACGGAGTTTGCAAAAATGTTATATAATATTCATGAGTATGTTTTAATTAGTGTATAATCCCATGAAAATAAGGATCATTGTGTTTTAATGACCTTAGAATGAGCCCTTTATGTCTACATAGGAAGCCGGTTCACTGCCACGGTGCTCACCATGTTTCTACAGTGGCCCAGAACAGACAAACAGCTCTAGAGAGTACAAGTTTCTTATTCAATCAACTTTCAATTTAAGGTATTTAAGGCCCCCTGTTTCAGGTTCACGTTTAAAAAATAAATAAATAAATAAAACATTTGGGTTCAATGCCCCTGTAAGATAGTCATAATCATTATCTTACTTGTAAGCTATGACCTATAGTTTTACAGACTAAATAACTAAATACACTTTATAAATCTACCAAGGAACCTCATTACTTGACACATGGCTACTTGATGCTGTCTTAGACGATGACATGATTTTGGAAGTACATACTGGCACCTTACACAATACAGGCCTGTACAGGCCACCGTAGGTTCTCATACGTCGTTAGAAAGGCTAGATGCCATTCAATTCTACACACTGCACCTTTAACCTTGGAACATTTTAACGCATCACTGACCACCAAAGTAATGCCTAGTTTCTGGCATTAACACAAACAGTCAGAATCTATCAAATGTAGAATCTGAGAGATTTGCTAAATCAATACAGTATAGGGAATATCGTGCTCCTCTTGCAAGCTGCCTCTTTGACATGCAGCATAGCAGGAAATATGTTAGGCGTCCAGCACTTGAAAGACCAAAATCATGGGAAAATCGTCCCTGCATCAATATACTGTAATTTATATTATGTCATGGAGAGAATGATTCCTGGATTGATTCTAAGGCCTCTTCAGCACAATATTAAATGCTGTCTGCAATCTGTCTGGCTGTCTGTCTGTGGATCCATAACCCCCATTTTCCCTTTCATTATCTATCATAAGTTTGCTGCCATTGGGCACAACAGAAGCAACAGCAAATTGCAAACACGCTTCATCAAAAATGTTGTCCATTTCAGATTCAGAGAAATTGCCACTTTGATTAATAACTGAATCAGCCTATACGCATGTCTGTGTGCGCACACTCAGACTTATGGATGCTAGAATGCCCTGAAATTTGAGCACCAGCTTCTCCTTGGATGATTCTCCTCCAAGTACCTTTTATTTACACCATGATCAGTGGTAGAAAGATGGACCAACCCTCAGCTCAGGCAACCCGACTCATCCATGGATGTCCTCGAATGGCAGACACACAAGTCAAAAATAGTCCCACAAATATAGAACTAAACAGGGGTGTGTTATTTCATTAACATTTGCTTTAAAAACAAGACAAAGCTAAATCTTGTTTCTTAAGCCTTGATAAAAAATAGTGCAATATTTCACATGTACTATATGAGGTGAGTACTGTCTACTTATATTTCTGAATTGGTACCCTAGGAGGTCTCTATTTTATTCATCACCATAGCAACACGAACACATTATGTGCACAAAGAATATGGGCTGCCTGTACCTCTTAACTCAATACTTCCAGATAACACTATTAACTATAGGTAGCATTTAATTGCATCCTCTCGTGCTATTTAACCACATTAGTAAACTTAAAGTAATAATGACAATGAAAACGGTGTGCATTGACCAAACCCACCCTGAACTTTTCCTTGAATACAGCAGTCATAAAAGATAGCGAGGTGTACAAAAGCATGTTTTCAAGGCCACCCAGGTTAGTATTTCATCCTCCTACCCAGGCTCCTCTTCAGAATGTTGTCTTTATACATGCTTGTGATGAAAAATCTACCAGCCAAGCAATTTAATTCTAAAAACTTTTTTTCAAGAGCCAATATGGCATCAGGGTGAAATCCTCAGAATATCCTTTTTGATTTCTTTATAGAGAATTTCTTTCTTTCTTTTTAATGTGTCCTTCGGCTGCACAATGGAATTTCAAAAGGCTGGGAATTGAAAGCAACCTTGTGTTGTTATGAATCTATTCAGCAGCCTTGAAGCATAATTACTCCTTTCACATTCTTCACCTTGTATTTTCTGGCCTACATTTACAAATGTTTTGCTTTCTTTCAGTTCTGACAAACCTCTCACTCCAATCTTCTGTGTAAAGGGACAGAAGTACATGCTGTTGTGGCATGTTTGCATGTTCATATGTATATGTATGTACTGTATATATAGTATAATTGTTTGATGTTACATGTGGAGTTCATTTCTTTGCAATGGCACCAATGGAGACGTAAAGTCTAAAACATAAACAGCTATCCTGATATTTTTTCATCATCTATTCTTCTTTCAATTAATACCCAAATGTCAATGTCAAAACAGGTAAAGGATGATTATGCAGCATATTAATGGAGTATGGCGAGGAAGTCGATCTGCATTATTGACTACCATGCCCTACTATTTAGCTTCACTAGAACATCTATATACATGCTGCATGACAAACAGAAATGCCAAAAATGCCTTATGGGGGGACTCTGGCTTTGTGGGGCTGCTTATCAGTATGTACTCTCTGCCCATAGTGTGGAGGCTGTAATTTAAGTCTGTCTTTGCAGCACCCCGGAGACCAAAAAGAGATTGGAAAACGTTTCAAGCGTGCTGTTGTTGCACAGTGCAGCTCCGAGCTCCACGCTCCACACGGGTGCAAAGGTGCAATTCGGATACCTGTGTGTTTTGTCTTTTGCCCAACTGCTTTTTAGGTGACACACACTAACACCCAGTGCGTTCCTGTCCATAAAACAAATGAATAACTGGATCTAGAACACAGAATCCATTTTCATACAACAAATTGCATTGGAACAAATCCTTTTTTTTTTGTTGTGATTTTGTCACTCTGGAAACACATACATTGTTATTTTTCACATACGCAGAGATTTTAAGTGGAGTGAAGATCTATGTTGAGGCAGACAGGCACAGTTTATTTTCAGCTCTCACAGAGTTTGGAGCTAACACACTTGGACAGGCTTAGAAATACACAGAACTCTAAACCTCTTCGTGAAGACACACATATGATGCACACAGTGGCACCACCATAACTCCATATAATGCATTTTCTGTAATGCACACACACATACACACACACACACACACACACACACACACACACACACAGTGAATGTCCTACACACGTCATACTCATGTGCATGCCTTGGCGCCACATTTCTTTGGATGTGCCAAGCTGAATGAATAGCTGTTGGGGAAGATGGTCTCTACTGCATGGAAAATGGAGGATATAAATAAACCCACGCAGGTTTATTTATATAGAGGATGAAAGACATTATCATAAAGAAGATGATAAAGCATCTTTAAAAAGAATGTCCCACTTGCGCAATCTCATTTCCCCACACAAGCTTTAAGTAGCATCAAGGTAAGCAGCACTGAACAACTAGTCGGTGATTTACCGCAAACAAATCCCAAAAAATTCTCTTCCCTCATCAGCCAACTCATATGGACCGGACCGGATCGGTACTAGGATCTGTCTTATGGGAGGCTGCCCTGCTACAAATTGGATGATTAACAGTCAGGGAGAGGCAGTATTGGGACATTTGGCTGGGCTGTGAAAAGCTCAGTGGAGAGCAATTGGCTTTGAGGGCTGAGGGAGCAGATGGGCCTGCGACACCAAGGTGGACCACCCAGCTGAGTGCGCGCCTCTGAAAATCCATCCTCCTTTGCACATCCCCCTCGCGTGTCTGGGGTCCTCCTCATCCATCTTTGATTGAAGAATCTAGGACAGCACCATGTTGGGCTCCGGGCTTGGGGTATTTGCTTGGTTTGCGGCAACAATGCATCACTGATATGCCTGTCGTGGGCTCCGTGAGCCTTCTGCAGCAGTGATTTCAAACCCATTCCCAAAAAACAGAGCAAAAAAAATGAAATAGGCTACATCTGCTCCAGCGGTGTATATGGCAGCCGCTAGTTCCTAAAACAGAGTTGGCCCCACCTCCAGCTCCTCCCCCTCGCCATTAATTATGCAGCTCAATGCAGCACTCTGACTCCCCACTGCAGCTCACCCACACTACAGCACTCTCTACTACCTCTCCGTGGACCTCTCTCGCTCTCTCGCTCTCTCACTCTCTCACTCTCTCTCTCTTTCTCTCTCTCGTGCTCTTTCCGTCTCTCACTGTCTCTCTCTCTCTCTCTCGCACTCACCGATGTATTGTTTGTCTGCTTTTCTACAAATGGAAACCTTGGACAGCCCTCCCCACGCTGGCATAAACCAATATTTATTGCTGTTACTTAATCATGTTGTTATTCTAGTGTAATGCTCTGCGAAGACTTAAGATTTGAGTGAAAATACGCCCCTGTATTTATCTTCTCCCCAAAGATGCTCCGTAGCTTTACTAAAGAAACAGAGAATATTACTTATACAACTGTTCTTTGGAGCATAGGCAGGCGCATTACACATACTACATGTATCACTATTGTATCATTATTGCATTACGTATTCATGGTGGAAAGAGCTGTTTAGGGACGCTATGCTATATATAACTAACCAGGCGACATGAAAAAAGACAAACAATACTCACAGCAAACACTGAGATGAAAGGAATGGCTTAGCCTGCTATGTCCGTGCAAACTCTCACATGACAACTCACACACACACACACACACACAAACCCACACACACGCCTATACACACACACACACACACACACACACACACGCCCCCCCCACACACACACACACGCATGCACATGCACACACACATGCACACACACACACACACAAACACACAACCTTTACACATCCACAGGCACACACATACAGACGCACACACACACAGACACACACACACACACACACACAAACACAAACACACAACCTTTACACATCCACAGGCACACACACACACACACAGACACACACACGCACACACACACACACACACACAAACATACACTCACTTTACACATCCACATGCACAGACATATAGACACACACAAACACACACACACACACACACGCGCACACACACACACATGCACACTTTACACATCCACATGCATACAAGAATACACACACACGTACACACAGGAAGCAAACACAGACATGCACATAGAGGCGCATAGCTTGTCCTGGTTTCCCACGAGGGGCCCCATATATAGAGAAACTGTTTATACTTTGGGGGGTAAAGGGCCCACTTCTTACCAGAGACCAGAACAAAAAGACTCTTCTCCCAAGTCTCTCCTTCCTTGATTATCCTCATTCTCACTCTAAACGTGCCCATATGAGCTGTTCCTCTTGACATCCAGTTAAACTCCACAGCTCTGGCTCGTTCTGCTGGAGACCAAATGTGTGTGTGTGTGTGTGTGTGGGTGTGTGTGTGTGTGTGTGTTTGTGCGTATGTGGGACATGTGGAAGCGTCTCAGCTGATACTGTCCCTGGCGCCTGCTTGAGATCCCGCTTCTAATCCGGCCCATCACGGTGTCTCCCGCTGGGTGCCTTTGTGCCCCGTGTCGCCCAACTCTAGCGGAGAAAGAGCGAGAGCGAGAGAGAGAGAGAGAGAGAGAGAGAGACAGAGAGAGAGACTGACAGAGAGAGAGAAAGAGAGAGAGAAAGAGAGAGAGAGAGAGAGAGAGAGACCATCACTGCCCTCTCCTTATGTAATCTGCAGCAGCCACTAGGTCTTCTTATCTGGCCCCAGGCTGTGTTTCTCTAACCTGGGCCCCGGGGCCATCAGGGCTCCAGCCTACAAAGCCCCCCCCCCCCGAGCCGGCTCCGTTCCACAACAAGAGATGCATGCCACCGATTGCTTTCTTCAGCTCTCAGCGCGGCTTTGTCTCATCCTCTCGACCGAAACAAACAAAGCCGATAAGAGCGACCGACTTTGGGGTTTTCGTTTTTTTGTCCTTCCGATTTCTTTTTGAACCACCCCCATGTGGTTGATTTGTTTTGGGTTTTTTTGCGGGGGTGGGGCTGTATGACTCTTCCCCTTCGCTCCCTCTCCATCTCCAGTAAAGTTTACTCTAAGATTGAGGTGAGGAGAGAGCAGACATGTTGCGATGTGAGGCCCAGCTTGCTGTTAGTCTTCCTGCCTGGCTAAGGGGGCAGGGTTAGGCTAGTTTCTTGTGCAATACCTCTTTTAATCTTGAGGAATTAAACAACAGCAGCCCGGACCACAAGCATGGACAGCCCATCAGGCCGACCATTGTTGTATCATAGTACTCATCGAAACTATAGGTGTTTATATTCCATATATGTATACCAGCTACCACAAGACTAAATCCCATGCACGGTCCTATAGTGACAATAACATATTGAGTGATTCATTCAGTTATTCATGCATGAATATCTACAATTAAGTTGACCATTCTGTGTGTCGTTGTCCACACACAGAATGGTCAACAGGTAAACTATGGCAATATCCTCGCCAAAAGATGATGCAACATCAGAGTGGTTAAAGAAACACATTTTTCATTGTTAGTGCATTCATTTTGCCATGTTGTCATGTTTGTAACATGTTGTCCTTCTATACAGTAGCTCTTACTGCTAATGTTCTTATCAGACAACGGAAATCTTAACTTTGGGATTTGTCACATGCAAACAAGGTGACAAACAAACATAGTATATTAGTTGTATTAGGAGCAACATATAACATGAACACAAGAACTTGGAAGACAATCATTTAATTGCCAGCAGTGACTGCTACTGCCTGTTTTTGTTGTACATTTGACAAATAAAGAACATGAACTTGAGCCTCAACTTTAATATGAAGATACAGGGTGATGGTTTTTTTAACATCCACAAGCGGTATATCCTTGTTTGTTTGAATGGTGTTAGCCATTGGTGTTTTGAGGTAGTTGCAGGCTGTTCTATCTAAGCGAAAACAGCAACAAATTCTGCTTGTGGTGCTGGTTCATTGAGCCCACATAAATCATATTTGTGTGTGCAGTTTTTCAGACGTGCCATAAATAAAGCCGTGATCAATATTGACTCGAGTTCCCCAACCTGTCCTGCTGGACCACCACGGCCAGAACATTAACAACCCCACTCCCCATGTTCTGACATAAACAAGCTCTTGTGTGTGTGGGCACAAAGATGAAAAAGGAAAAGAAAAGGAAAACAGAGAGAGGGAACATAACGGAGAACGGCACACAAAGCCAGAGAGAGAGAGACACCCGCCTCTAAAGTTTACACAGCCCCCCACAAACACACAGCACACACACACACACACACACACACACACACACACACACACACACACACACACAATGAAAACAGTATTCTTTTGTAATCTTATCTGGGAGATTTGGATCAAGCGGTACCGGAGCGGCGGGGTGGG
>JAOPJO010000001.1:14090818-14102946 GCA_027123675.1 Molva macrophthalma
TGTGTGTGTGTGTGTGTGTGTGTGTGTGTGTGTGTGTGTGTGTGTGTGTGTGTGTGTGTGTGTGTGTGTGGACCCTCTTTAAGGACCCTTAAAGGGGGTAAAGGAAGAGGGCATGAGCATGCAGCTTGATCCACAGGCAGCTTCTCCATCACCCTGCTGCAGTCTGCGTCTTACCACGACCCTGAGTCCGTCTCTCCTCCACCCGCTCCCACACTCCCAGGGGTCTGCTCCATGCTATTGTGGTCCCCTGGGTGCTACTGGGTGAGTGTGTGCGGTGAGGACTATCTACGCCACTAATAGATCTGTTGTGTCTGTGGGGGACCTTGAGTGGCAGCAGGATGGGCGGGGGTGTCTTTAAGATGACTCGATTCGGCCGTTTCCTCGCAGGCTGCCACCGCAACGTCGGATGGAGATAACCTGTAAACCTTCCCATTAATCACACTGAGCCTGGATCACTACGGTCCCTACACTGCCCGAGCAAGCCCCTGGGAACATGTTTACGAATGTGTACGGTTGTGTCGTAATGTTGTGTAGTAAGGTTGTGTAGTAAGGTTGTGCAAGTGTAGTAAGGTTGTGTAGTAAAGTTTTGTTGTAAGGTCGTGTAGTAAGATTGTGCAGAAAGGTTGTGTAGTAAAACTGTGAAGTAAGGTTGTGTAATGTTGTGTAGTAAGGTTGTGTAAGGTTGTGAGGTAACGTTGTGTAAGGTTGTGTAGACTTCCACCCCGATATTAAGGGCTGCCCTAAAGGATTCTCCAAGACTTTGTTTCCACACAGTTTTACCAGCGAAACCTTGGAGATTGTCCTCAGTTTCTTGTTGAGCGAGTGTTTAGAGACTGACATGTGAGTCTAGGTTGTGTATGGTTGTGTAAGGTTGTGTAACCACATGTACCTCGTCTCTACCTATG
Organism: Molva macrophthalma; assembly: GCA_027123675.1. Classification (NCBI taxonomy): domain Eukaryota; kingdom Metazoa; phylum Chordata; class Actinopteri; order Gadiformes; family Lotidae; genus Molva; species Molva macrophthalma. Next base: position 14,091,724 of record JAOPJO010000001.1, read on the forward strand.
GAAGTCACCTCCGAGGTCTGACTCAAACCCTGCCTCCCACCTCTTGTGTGAGGCACAAACTCCTTGCTGTGTTTGCTTGAGCCACCGACCATCCAAACAAACACTTTTTTAATAAACCTTCTGTCGCCTTGAGGCGCTGTCCGGCGAGGGTAATTAGGTCAGAAGGAAAGGTTTTTTTGAGAGAATGTAACCTTGTTATTCGAGTGGGTAAGAAAGTGCAGACACACACCCGCATCCATGCACGCACGCACACACATGCGCACACACATGCACACATGCATACATGCATACACACACACAAAAACACATGCACGTGCCCACACACAAATACACACACAAGGTTGTAGCACGCTACTAATGAATACATTAAAAAGCAAATGACAATTCAATTACAAATATTTTCTGTGTTGCTCCCTGAAATCCCAAAGGCAGTACCAACTGAATGGTGAGCATATTAGGATAAAGGGTGCTGCTACTTTTTTAGAAAAGGCTGTAGTGTGGGAGGTTTGGCTTAAAATACAAGGCCATTCAGCTTTTGTTTTGGTCAGTCCACCAACAGTGTCCAAAAGTTATCTTCTGCACAATAGTGTATCGTGTCCAGCCAGCAACAGACATTCATTGTTTTCCAAAAAACGTAATTGAAAACAGGTCAAAGATTGCTCCTGTTCTGTAAAAATAAAGTACTCTGTTGCACTGTTGTCTCTTTTGTTTGGGATTTGAATAAGCTTTCAGAAAAAATCTTTACAGAATCACATCAAACTTTTCTCTTTTACCCTAGAAGACAAAATAATTTGCGTGTATTCCAATCTCTTTGTGCTGATTGTAGTGGCCGTACAATTTCGAGGATTTCTGATATCAAATGCAGCTCTTTGTAGATCGGTGAAAAGCAACGAAACATCTTAAACATTTCTTATTTTTGACAACTTTTTGAATTAACAAACATTTCACAAAAAATACTAACCTAACCGTTGTTTACACAAAATGTCTGAGAGCCATGCATTTTTGCCGTTAATTTGAAGACCTCCATCCTTTTCAGCATGGTAGATAACAACCATTTTCTCCAGACATTCAAGGTTCTTCCTATCCTCTTGCCCAAGCCTTTAACATTTCTCACACCACCATCAACACCACCCGCACCACCCCCACCACCACCATCACAATCACCAGCTTCCTCTCTTCTTCTCTTTCTCTCCCTCTCCCCCCCTCCCCTCCCTCCCTCCCTCCCTCCCTCCCGCACACTTTAATTTAGTTTTTATTTCAATTTAATTTAAGGAGACTTTGGACATCAGCGGGGGGATACTGGGGGGTGAGGTGTGTGTGCGTGCGTGTATGTATGTGTGTGGGGGAGGGGGGGTGGTTAGTGTGTGTGTGTGTGTGTGTGTGTGTGTGTATGCGACTGCTCTTTTCCATGTATCCGTAATGCAATATCGACTCTAATCGGATTAACATGACCGCAACTTATCTTTCCCCCCTGTTGGGAGGTGAATGGTGGGGGGGGGTTCACTGTCAAATTACATTTAATTACTTAAGTAGGGAAAATGTGTCCTTGTTTTGCCCGACAACAACATTTGTCGTTGTGGCGCACAGCAGCCGCAGACACTCTCCCGCTGGGTACGAGTTGGCTTGGCGAGAGTCCGGGGTGACGCATTGACGTCACGGATATTCTCTTTTATTTTTTTCCTTCCTTCCTTCGTGTCTCTGTGGGTGTTCCTCCGGTCCTCCCGGCATTGAATTGAGAGCGATACGCTCGACCCCTTTTTTGGCAAAGGAAGAGAATATCGAAACAACGAGGTGATGTATGATTGTATGATATGAGTGTTCATGATGGTGATCATAATGGTGATCATAAAATTCCCCCACGCCGTGTGTCAGACTGTTCTGACGCACGTTGGGGTGGATCTCTGTTGTGCTCTGTTGTTGATGTTGGTGTTCTGGGATGAAGTTTGTGTCAATTATTGGGCTGGGAATTAGTACATAACTCCCGAGGACTTTATTGAGTTCAGAAAAAATGTTATAAAAAAATTAGAAACCCACGACAAGAACCAACCTTCTTGGAATTAATTTGAACACATTATATACGGTATTAAATGACTTGTGTACCTCTCTGTCATAGCATTTCCATTGAATTTGGAACATATCGTCAGGTTTAATGCGTACTATGCACTACCACTAATAATGATTCAAACAGACCTAATAATTGATTGCTATGGCGGTTTTTGTAGACACTTATTGTGTAGTAGGCTACTTTTCACAATGCTGATAAATGTTCTCAGCCTGAACCTCACCTGAGCCTCACTTTGGATCCCAGCGTCTGCTAAATGGCTTCATGTGATATAATGCACAAGGCACAAGGTCAGGCTGGGCCAGGAGGCTAGAGTATTTTTCTGTCCTGACGACCATAGGGTGGTAAATGAGGAATTCACAAGGTTGAAGTAAGAGGAGCCCGAAAGTAGGTCGTCACCGCGGGGTTACATGTCGGTCCGTGCTCCGGGGACGATGCGAGGGGCCCCTGAAGGGCCACGACACAGGAACAAAACAGGATATTCGACGGTCAAATATGGCCTGCGCCTATCAAGTCTTAATAACGCCGGGAGGGGAAATAAGCAGGCAAAAAAGAAGACAAATATGAGGAATAAAGCATTAAATCCACAGATAAGTGAGGAGGGATGAAGGTGTTTCAACATTGACGGGGTGAATTTGACCCACTCTAAAAGAGTAATAAGAAGCAAAATCAAGCGTTTCTGTGACAAATCTAGAGAAATAAATGCCTTACCTTTCTAGAAAGTTGTCCACAGGACTCTGCCGGGCTCCTCCAATCCACGCTTCTTCAAAAGGCTCCCAGACACTTTGAGATAAAGAGAAAAATCAATCAATCTGCCTTTCACTTTCTCTTCCTACTCCCAGCTTTAGAATGAATTCAAGTCAGGACTCTTCCCCACAGCCCACTGACCGGACACACCTTTATCCTGCCTTGCCGTTGACCTGATACTTGTGCCGACACACGTTCAACGCAACCCCAAGTGCAGTAGTACCTAAATTGATAAAGATCTGTTCAGGGGGAGGGATGAAAAAAAAACTACACACACTCACACGCTGCAGCTTTTTTTCCCTCCTCTTGCCCACTCGCTCTGCTGCTTTTTTCCCTGCTGTCTCCTGGTGCGCTGCCTTCTCATTGGACAAGCTGCTCTTCAATAACATAAGCTCTCTGCTCTAATTGGAAGGCGGCAGTTATATGGTGCACTAGGACCCCTCCCGCCCACCTCCTTTCTGCCTTTATTTTTTATTTTTCCCCCTAAGTGCCCGTGGAGAAGAATGCTGAGCTCTGCAAATTCATACGCAGCACGCATGCAAAAATAAGGGAATGGGGGATGGAGAGAGGAGAGAGGAGGAGCATGTAGGACAGAATGGAAGAGAGAGAGAGAGAGAGAGAGAGAGAGAGAGAGAGAGAGAGAGAGAGAGAGAATGGGACAGAGGCAGAGCCTTAGAAGAAATAATCAATGAACTGCAGCAGCACGAGCAACATTCTGCATGGAGACGACGGCAAAAAAAAAAGCTAGAGAGAGAAGAAGAAAGCGAGTCTTGAGGAGAACCGGCCAGCCCTGATCCCAGCAGCATGCAGTGGCCAATGGGACACAGATGTATGACGAGAGAACATTATAGCAATACATCTAAACAACATTTAAACCGGGGAGGTTCTCGCAGACGCGACTAGGTGGCTGTGCTGCAGTGTGCAGACTAATTACCAGGCATGGAATAGGAGGGGGGGGCGGGGGGATGGGGATGGGAGAAAGGAAGCAGGGGGAGGAGGAGAGGGGGTTTGGATGCAGTGATGCCTGAGTACAGTCTCACAGCCAGCCAGGGATACACGGAGGGGCAGAGTAGAGGGAGCCCGCCGCAGTGCACACAGCCCCTAATGTCTTCTCCTCATGAATTATTGAAGGAGCCCCAGAGGGAAGGGATAGGGACTGGGCGGGGCCGAGGCAGCACACACTCCCACTCACTCCCACCATTTCTCTTTCAGCCCGCCATTGTTTATGATAATTAAACAGGGAAGCGGGCACACGGGGGAACCTGCTTGGGAAATTGAACATCATAATTAAATTGGACTAGCCTTGGTGTGAATTAAAAATAGGCACCTTTATGCCAACATACTTCCAAGTATAACAGGAATAAAATGCCATATACCATCCCTGTATGATCCTCTCAATGGTCCAATCGCGTGCATATAGCTGCTGCTGCCTGACGGAGATCCTCAACTGGGGAGTGGATGTGTGGGTTTGACTGTGTGGTGTCAGATTCACCACTCATTTCCTCCCTTACATCTGCTGCCTCCGCCGCCTCCATTGTGCCTCAGCCCTTCACTGAAGCACAATACGCCATGAGATCAATAATCCCTCGCACAATAGCACTACCATCTGCAGCCACGACATTGGCTATGCAGAAAGTTACGTGGTGCCTGTAAAAGCCAACGTAAACACACTGCTCGGCTATTTCAACAGTGTATGCCCGGTGCCTCGAATAGACAAACATGAAGGGAAAGAATATCATACTTTCATATTATATGATGATGACGTGAAATCAATACAAATTATGTTAGGAAACTGAGAATTACTCAAATTCTGAACAATAAAAGGAAACTAGATATATACAAAGAAATGTATTATATGATGCAGATTTCTCAGAATGCTTGCACATTATGAAGAAGTAAAGAGTCGCCGTTCCACAAAGTTAAGAGATCATTAGGGATCATAATATCCAAAACAATAATGATGTCTTTATTTCAAAGCATAAGGGGGGAAATGAAACATTGAGCCATATTGAATTGCATGGTCAAGCAAAAATCACCATCAATCTGTCCAATGTTCGGATTATAGCTTTCTTTGTTCAGTTCTACAGATGTCATTTCACTGTTGTGGTCTTCTCAGGAAGGCTATAGACTGTGATGGAGATATCGGTGTGTTTGAAAACCTGTTCCAGCATCTCAGACACACTTTCCCATTTCAGTCGATCAAGGCCACAGCCAATCCTATTAGATGAAAGAGGTACATTTTAATACATCTCAATAATACGGCCATTCGTCATTGTCAACATTTCATGAAGTGTAGATAGATACAGCTAGGCCTATATGCAGGCAAATGCCAGTGCCAGTGTATTATGGAATTGTTATGAGTCATCACTATGCAAACCGTGGCATCGATATTCTGGTTACTCCGTTCAAGTTACACTGGGTCATCATATCCACCAAACTACGTCTAAGGCTTTCATAAGTTGGTTTGTCGCTGGCCTTTCTCTTTGTGATCTGAAATAGAACAGGAATGAAATGTATTATTGTAACGTAATACTCATTATACTTCTATTATTAGTAATACATATTAAAGGTGCTGTAGGTACAATTTGAGAGAGAGCACGAGAGCGGGATTTGGAAACTTAACAACCAAACAAACGCCATGGAGAAGTCTTGCATTTCACACACCTGTGATTGACAGGGAAGATTAATTATACAAACCCATCAGAGAAGAGATGCCCTGATTGTCCAGAAATTACCCAGGAGCTGTCTAAAATCACCTGCCTCATACAGAGGCAGGTGCTGAAACAGATATTCTCGCAGTGCATCTCACTCACTAATAGCTGACAGATGGCTGGGCCATTTCTAACAAATTACACTCAAATAGCAAATCTTAAATCTTACCTACAGCACCTTTAAAAGGGACTTCACGTTATAGAAACAGTAATTGAACATTTACCAAATAGTATACATATCGTCCGCCTCTTTTCAGTACAGCACATTGCCCTGGGATTTTTTCTGTGGAGGTAAAACCAACAACATGATGTTTCAGTCCAGAAAAACATAACATTTGCAAGATAGTAGCCAATTGGGACTAGCACTTTGCTAGTCCAAAAACAAAAGTGTTCTTGTCGGATTGGAACCCAACCCATCAGGTGATGAATGTTTTATATGGATGTGACTCACTCTGTGCTTTCAATTCCTCCACTCCGTTGAATTTCTTCTTGAACATGACGGCGATGCCTGCCCCCATGCGGCAGTCCTCACTGATGCAGTGAGCCAGCGCTTCATTCTCCGGGCAGGAGAACAAGTCCCCGTTGACATGATTCACGATGCATCGCTTTTCTGCGGACTGCAATGAATAATATACGGTAGATTTACACCATAAGCTACCACACAACAGCAATCCTATGTGTTGGGCACACGTTTAAGTTTATACTGCTTACCTCTGTTTTGTCAGAGCTCGGATGTTCAACTTCGGATGACATTCAATTTCGCATCAAGGATATTTTTCAGGCCAGGCTAGATGGTGATGGAGTGAAGACGAACAAGGGATGAAGAATGGCTCTTGTAAAGTTAAGCCTTAAAGCGATTCATTTCAATGTCGGGTTGTGGTACTACAACAACACATTATATATTGCCATGTACTCAATTCGTGTTTTCAGTAACTTACAATCAGTATTGGTCTTTGGTTTGTTTCGCCGCACATTCAAATAATAATCTGTTAGCGTTTAAATTGATTGAAACAACTTTAGGAATAACGGTCTTCAGAGCATGCAGACAGTTTGCAAAGGTTTCAATATTACTTCCTTGTTGACATTTCTTCTTTGATATGAATATGAAAGTCTCCTAATCATGATTCGGTGAAATACCGCCATCACTCTGTTTAAAATGGAATAGGATATTTCAGACATTCTTAGGAAGGAACGTGAATACAAAGCGTATGATATTTGTGTTTATTTACATTACAAAATTATCAAAAAAGATCACTCTTATTAAATTCATAGATAGCTTAATTGTCATACAATATATGCATACAATTTTGTATTCTGTATGTATTTAAGACACAAGAGAGAGTGATAGGCATATTGCAAGCAATACATACATAATACAATACAAATACAATACAATATTACATGACAAAAATGTACATACATTAACCATATGGCAGGGAGCGAGCATTTTCTACTGTGTGATACAACAGCTGAACTTAAAAAAAAGAGCAGGCTTTGTGTACAATTGCACCGTGTCCATAAATTGCTTAAAGGAAATGACACACTCAGACTCGGATACAACTACAGAATGTTCAGAACACACACACACACACACACACACACACACACACACACACACACACACACACATAAAACATGTTATATTCATGAAGAAATTATTGTACAAAGCCGGTGAAGCCATAATGCTATTATGATCATAATCGCTCACTCTTACCGTCTTCATTCTCATCCACCAGCTCAAAGACCCTGTCCACCAGCTGGACGGGGCTGAGGGCTACACTCTAGACCCTGTCCACCAGCTGGACGGGGCTGAGGGCTACACTCTAGACCCTGTCCACCAGTTGGACGGGGCTGAGGGCTACACTCTAGACCCTGTCCACCAGCTGGACGGGGCTAAGGGCTACACTCTTTATCCAGGTCCCCATGGCAGGCTTTCTTAAGCCTGTATGTAGACTGTCAGGCAAGATGTTTCATATTATGTTCACTTCTCTCTTGACATTGTCAAGTATAGACAGGGGTAGTAGCAGTCAATAAATTGTAGTACTATTCCAAACATTACCTCCACGATTTCAAGAGGTTCTGTTTTTCTGTCAATGCAGCCGCTACCGTCTTTGTCGTACATTTTAAACATCCATTTTAGCTTGTGCTCTAGCTTGTGTGTGAGTCAATGGTGTTGTCCTTATTATGCCAAAAGCAAGGGAAACGATTTAAAGATGAAGGTTTCATGACACTGTAATCTGAAATGTATTTTATTGAAATAAAAAGCTTTTGTGGCAGTTTGGCTGTTGACACAGATGTGGAGCATGATCTTATGAAGTAGGTGATACTGAGAAACATCAGAGTAAACAGGTTGATTTTCCAAGTAATTATTATTCCTTAAAAACAAATATGCTTACTCCATTTCTGCCAAAAGCTTGGAACACGTTTTCAATGTAATCCTCGGCCTCTTTGTTGTCCGTCACACCAAAAAAGCTCTTGAACTCATGCAGGAAGAGGATTCCGCTTGGGCACTCCAACAATAACTTCTTGTACCACTCGTGGAGCCCCGTCACACCAATCTCCTCGTCTGGGTCACTCTCCTCACTTTGTCTCTGTCCCATTGTGGAAATTTTACTCCCACTCATTTTTGGTGTTGTTGTTGCTTCTGAGTGAAGACTTATTTGTTTATCTAGAAAGATAAGACCAATCTATGGTTGGTATATCGTTTCTTTGACTTGCAAATTCTTATATTGCAGGATGTGTCACACACTTAGTTGCAAATATTTGCCTACAACGAATGAGAAGTTAAATTCTTTTTAACTTCATGATCACAGACATAACCATTATAATCAAATGAGAATAAGAAAACAACAATATTGACCAGTGCTGGTAACCATAGGTTGTCATGGTCATTAAAATAAACAAACTTGTTCAGTCTAGTAGTATCATTTTGGATATGTTTAGACATTGGCTTTTGGCCAAGTGAGTTTGCAGGTTAAACCCTCGACCTCCTCAGAGCTTGCAAAGCTGCTGACGGCAGGCTTTGTAGGGACACAGACGACAACACATGCTAATCTTAGCCTCCAAGTGTCACAGCAGTCTGAGGACTCACTGAATATTCCACTATGATTCAAATGATTCATACCTCCTCTTATCAGCCAAGAGTTTAACAGAATAACAGATTTTTTGTTTTTCCAATGAATCAAGCATATATACGCATGCATGCCTCTAGTACACATGAAGGGTCATCGAGATTTCAGAATGCTCATGTGTCTGCTACAAATACTCAGAGCTGTCCCAAGCTTCTACATTTATGTCTAACTTAGTTAAAAACATCTTTATTAAAAGGAGGGAGAAAAATAAGAAAATGTCTTACTTTGAATAAACGATGCACCACACTTCAACACATGAGCATTTATTGTCTTTCTTGAAAACCATGACACAACTCAACCATTCAATATCCACCTTATTTTTTTTTACAAAGGCAGTGGACTAGTTTGTATAAATCTACAAATTCCAGATGTATAATGTTATCACTAAGGACAGTAGTGTCACAGGCAGTGACAGACTTCATAATCAAAGTTTAAAATAATCAAACTGATCATTACTTATATTACTAATAGTTAACTGCACGCTATATTTTTTCACATTATATTTTAAGGGCTCAATTGTATTCCATAGTGTAAGACGAAGATAAGGAATCAATGCCTACGCTATCCGTCATACAAAATATCATTCTAGGATCTAAAAATTGGTGCTCAATGTGGTACAAAATTATTTCTATGACAAACCAACCAAGATATTATTTAAATAAATTGATATAAAAAATGGTGGCTGTAATTAAGCAAAAGAACATTAAGCACAGTTAAGGTTGTGTGATATACTACTACAGGCAATAAAAACTATTTTTAAATATATTTAAATGTATTCCAGTTTATTCATGCAACAGTCAAGTTTCCATTACTGAATTTACAACACCACATGAAGACACCTGCTTTAAGCATATTTCGGACCTGAGTTTTACAAACACTTTAGATCCAGTCTCTCCTGTTACTAGTGCAGTACGTCTTTGATGTTTGAACCCACATCTTCGATGTGTATCATACAGTGTAAACTAAGCTGAGCCTGATAGCTTTTATCAAGTTCAGTTGGACTCTGCATCACCCTCTGTAGGCAGGTCAGCTGTACTACAGGGAGATGAGCGTGGCGGCTTGTTATCGTTGATGCTAGCCCCATCACCGCTGCCGTCCCCATTGTCCTGACCTTCTGGGCTTTGACCCGTCCCTGAGGGGTCTAGCTGCTCTGATTGGTCTGTGGTCATGTCAGTTTGTAGAGTAAGGTCACGGTCCAGGTCATTCTCGCTGTCTGAAGACTCCTCTGGCCTATTAGAAGGTGGTGATGGAGGGCTGCCTGGCTCTGAGGACCAGAGTGGAGAACCCATGGTTACTGCATGGTTACATTATTAAGGAGATAAATTAAGAGACATTGTTCATACAAACAAAAAAATAAGTAACACTTGACAATAAGGGTACATACATTCACCATTAATTAACATTAGTTAATGCAGTAATAAGCATTATTATATAGCATTAGCATAGGGGTTGGGGTTAGGATTAGGGTCAACCCTAACCCTATTAAATAATGTCTACATTAATACCTTAGTTAACATGAACACCATTGGTTAACATGAACACCATTAGTAAATGATTACTAGACCATTAGTTAACTGTTAATTAACTGTTAGTTAATGCTTATAACTGCATTAAGTAATGTTAATTGATGGTTAATAAATGTATGTGTTACCACATTAGCAATTTGATGTGCTTCAAATGAAGGTTTAATTAATATAAATGAGATAATTCAACAACACAATGATCATAACTTCTGGCCTACCCAAACATTCAGAGGAAGCGATTGCTCCCGAAGACGCAGCTTTTTCGACCGTTTTGCAAGTGCCCCGGAGGGACTCCTGCGTCTCCGTAACGTCCCCTGACCCCGTCGGAGAGGGCGACGCCCTCCGCCCGCTCTCATCGCCCGCCTCGTCCTCCTCTTTGTGATGCTCCACCTTGAGCCTCTTGACCTCCTGAAGAGGTCTGTCACCGCGGTCCTCTGTCCCCCAGCGCTGGCTCTTCTCCCATCTGCTCCGCAGACTCCCCTCCCCCTCTGGGGACATGGAACCACTGCACAGGAACACCCCAACGCCGGCAGTTAACAATACATTTGTTCCGTCTGTACCGTCCCATCCGGTGATTACTGCGGTGTTGTTATGTGTTGGGTATGCCTGACCCTGCCACGTTCTTCTTTTTCTTATTTTGGATGCATTTCAACCGAAAATAACTGCAGCCCCTGGGTGTGTGCTGCAGCAATCTGACTCTACCTTCTTGATGAACATGATGTAGGACAAATGTGTGGCAAAAATATATACATTTAGATTAATTTTTTGTATATATTTGATGGGCCTGTTTGTGCCTTTATGCACAGGACAATGAACAGAGACAGGTCGGCCGGTCGGAGTGGAGCACTGGCAGGGTGAGCCGCCCAGCTGCCCCCTCATTCTTTTGTATACATATCAAAACATATACACAAAAATATTTATACATATACATTTATTTAAAATATATATATTATTATATCATAGATTTTTTTAATATATATATATACACTCACCGGCCACTTTATTAGGTACACCTGTCCAACTGCTCGTTAACGCAAATTTCTAATCAG
>JAOPJO010000001.1:14131180-14141927 GCA_027123675.1 Molva macrophthalma
TCTCTAAATATATATATATATATATATATATATATATATACAGTATACATACTGTATATATAAGGCACATATGTATATATATATACATATATATACATATGTGCCTTTTTTAAATTTTGTTAAAGATAATTGGAAAAAGTGTCCTCCCATATGACCAGATGAATCCTTATCACATCCGAGAATATACGGGAATGTGAGGCCTACTGCTGTTACAATAACTACAACAATAACTAACTGTCTATATTCTCAATGTTCAATGATGCTGATCAAATGTGCTCCATCTCTCCATGACCCCCTGTGTTTCATCAGATGGCTCTGATGAAACACAGGGGTCTGTTTGAGCTCCTGGAGGCCGAGGGCCCGAACATGCTGAGCTCCAGATTCCAGTCCCCCGACTGCACCGGCGTCGAGGAAACAACAGATGCCGCTACGGAGTCTACCCGCGTTGCCATAGAAACCATGCTGGAGGAGCTGGCGCCCAACCTCTGGGAAGACGACCTGGACCGACTGGTGGACTTTGGTCACCTCATCAGCCCTGAGCTAGAGATGGTGCATCACTCAGCTTTATTTATCACACTTATGTATTTATTATCAGGGCAGAACAAGGCTTTAGATGTTTAGGACGTCTTAAGTCTAAAACTGGTCCATAATCATTAAAATACAATGGAATGTAAATATATAATAATAATATTCCTATTTATGGTAATATCTGTCTGAATAGGAATGTTAATAGCAGTCTCATATGAATAGGAACATTAATGTGTACATTGATATTTATATTCATATTTAAATGTCATTGCATTTACACTGAGCTTTCCCAGACACTGAAAGCGTTTCACAGTGTTTCACAGGGAGTGTGAATCTGCTAGGTGTGAGTTGAGCTGCGCTCTAAGAGCTCCCATGTTGGGTCCGGTGGGCCCGCCACTCTCACACGTTTCAAACGCTCCCTCCTCCCCGGTCCCCAGAGGGTGCTGCCAGCGCTGCTCCACGGCGAGGCGGTGGCCATCGACATGTCCTTCATGGTGTTCGTGGCCCGGGAGCGCGGCCTGCTGACGGCCCAGGAGAAGGAGCGCGTCCTGGGCTGCATGCTGGGCCTGGAGCTGCCGGTCCACCACGGGGCCTGCAGCCTGGCCCTGGTCCGCCAGGCGCTGGGGGGGCGCCTGAAGCACTCGGCTGGCTCTCTGAGGATGCCTCTCCCCACGGGACTGGGCAGGGCAGGTATAACACCGAACCAGGAACTAGTGACCACGGCCATTCAGTCAGCTCACACACGCACGCACGCACACACACACGCACGCACGCACGCACGCACACACACACACACGCACGCACGCACGCACACACACACACACACACGCACACGCACACGCACACGCACACGCACGCACGCACGCACGCACACACACAGACACACGCACTCACGCACGCGCCTTTTATCAACAGCCTTACAGGGAACTCGGATACCATGTCCATTCTCAAGGACATCGCCTACGCAGATGTAGGCGATGCCAGCCTAGCCACTAAACTATCCTTCGCCTGCCTCCTTCAGACCGTAGAGCACCATGGGAAGACCTCAGAAACCACTTGTTTCTACATGTCGCTCCGTGCATGGCCTACACTCAAACGGACTTCTTGAAGATTGGTTGCTTGTATCCATCCATCCATCCATTTTTTATTCACACTTAGTCTATCATTAGGGTCGCAGGCGGGGGAGGGGGGGCGATAGGCCAAGCACGGCCCCCCTGCCAATCATCCTGGTCGTTATGGTCGGTCCCCTCCAGTGTGTCCAGGTTGCATGCGTGTTTTCCGTGGAAATACGATATGGTTCTGATTTATCCCTTTTGTTTCTTTAGAAATATTCCATGACATCAGCGATGAGACCCTGTGTGAAGCCTACAATAATTGGAGCAGGGAGCTTTCCCCCCCAGAAGACAGCTGACTCCATGGAGCTGGCCTGTGGTCCATGCGGTGGGATGCATCGAATGGCCGCTCTCACGCTAGACCTCGCGTATTCAATATGGTCGAGCTTTGAGTGTTTTCTGTTCACTATAGCATTTCATATTGGTGAGGCTGCAATGGCCCTGAGGAACCCATCGGAGAGAGTTTCACTGTAGAATGGAGGGGGAGGTCTCCAGAGAGTCATATAGAAACAGGAGAATGCAGAATTACCGTACAACGCAAAGTTGGCCGGTACAGGGGGACTGCGTGCCTCTGTTTAAAATGGATCTCTTTATTTATTGGTTTTCGGTTTTAGTTGATCCGTCTTGTATTGCTCTTGAACGCAAAACAAACAAAATGTGGTGAACAAACAACAACGACCAATGTGCTGTGAACATTCAAATAAAACGTTTTAATATTTTTTCACAAGATTTCCACATTGAGTACCAGTGAGTTGACGCTCAGAGATTCACCATTCTTCAACCAGTGTGTGAATATTGCTGAACACGTCTCTCATACTAACACACATTCTAGGAACATTAGCGACAGAGTCTATAATATGACCCAGAGGAACCAGAACACGTTTAATAAAGGTTACAATTTGAACCAGCAGTGTAGTTTTCTTGTAGTGGTAATAGGTCTACCCAGAATGCACCATTATAGAATGTGTTTAACAATTTCAACAATTTCACACGATATGATAGCTTTTACAACCAATGCTTTTGGCGATGATGACATTTCTAAGTGCTAGATGATTTAAAAGAAAATAAATCACTGTATAGGAAAAATACAGAAATGTAGCTTAAGTCCTGCATTTATTGCTTAACTATGGCTTGACTCTGTTGACCGCAGATCAATGTGGAACATTCTGGATCAATGACGTTCTGCCGTTGACTGATTGCAATCATTGTTACATTATTGCTTGGACGAAACCATTCATTAAATCACCATTTTTCATTTTTATATCTATATTTTGCATAATTCCGATTGTTTTAATATCTGTGGCTTACTTTGGCAATCAACACTGTAAAGTACATTCAGGCAAAACATTATCAACATAAAAAAAGTAAGTAAAATAAAAGTGTAACTTTCAATAAAACTATTATTGCCTTTTCATCTTTATTTTTACTGTGAGGATACGATTGGAATATCTCACGTGAGTAAGTGCCAAGGGCCAGTATGAATCAAAAGGGGACTGAGAAGCTATCAATGTCTATAGTGTAGAAGTTTATAGTTCTTTGTTTACTGGATAAATCCCCTTTCCTACACATTCCCTTACGGACCTTGCATACTCCATGAAACACTGTTCATCAGGATACGCATCAGCTCCACATTGTGCTCAGTGTCTGCTTCTGCTACAACACTGCAATGAGAAAGAAAACTCAATTGTAAGGCACTTTAATGATAAAAAGGAGAAAATAACTTCTCTCGGGTGTCTCAGACTAATCCGCTACACAAATCAAAGGAAATGCGGACCTGAAATTGTCAAAGGTGCAACGACAGACGTGATGCTGCTTTACAGGCACAGCTGTAACCATTGCATAGTTCCAGAACAAAATAGAAAAATAAAAGTGAAAACATGAGGTTTTGTTGTAACAGGGCTCTCAACATGGCTGTATTAACAAAGCAAGGAAGTCAAATAGTTACAACTGCGTACTAAAGTACATCTTTGAAAACGGTATCAGTCATACTTAATATGTTCATTTTAAAACCCACATATATTAGTTAGTTTAGAGGTAAGGGTTGACGAACCACTTTACTTCTCTGATGTCATTCCAGTGTTCTGTGCGTCTCATGTATTTCATACAGATCCTACAGCAGTCTCCTTATAGTCCTTGGCAACATTAATGTTCACACAGTCAGCACAAAACATCCTTTGACCATTAAATGCTTAATAGATTGACCGTCATATAATACCAAAAGATTTAACAAAATATAATTTAGGGACTAGAAGGGTGCTATGAAAGAAAAAGAACATTTTCCACATAAAGAGATAGAGTGTTTGTTAACAGTGTTGGGAAACAGGACCAAGGCTACCTCAGGTACATTACACTGCTTTCTCTGATAACATAAAGTAAAAGACCCAGTAGGCTAGTGACCTCACAAAAATAGCGTCAACACAAAGTACACTAAATCCTTTCATTCTGATTGCATAACCACAATACATCCATTTTTTTTGTTTAATCAATCTATATTTCTTTTTGTTTCTTTATTTATTTGCGTGTCTCTCTTGAAATGTAATTTGGATAACTATCGTTTTTTATGTTATTTTCAAGTATATTTATATGCTTGTATTTCTTCTTCAAGGGTCCATCTTATACAATTCATGCAGTTCAAATAAATACTCGTGCTCCTTAAAAACGTACCAAAAAAACAAACAAACCAGTAATTGTATTCGGCTTTTCAAGCCCTGAGCACGTTCAGAACAGGCTTCCTGTGTTTTCTGTGGCCCATGAACGTGTGGAAATGTCCCCCTCGGTTGGTGTTTTGATGACAGGCATGAGGGGAGACAGCCCGGAGAGGCCAGGGCAGGGAGACGCTACACCACGTAGATCATGGGTTTCAGTGTGAGCTGCACTGGGTGCTCTGGAGACCTTGGGGCAGACACATGCTGTCCTTTGTACCGGCGTGAAGAAAGAGTTAACAATCAAGGAGTCTCTGCTGATAGTAGCAATCACCTGATTTCCTCATTAAGGAAACTACGACAAACCCATTAACCGCCTGTTAGTTACGACCCGGGGCCCTAAACAATGAGGCCCTTAAGTGAGATTTCACCAGTGATGACCCTTGAGAACTCTCTTGATAGTGTGTGTTTTGTGTGCATTGGTTTCAAAATAGATTTTGAATGGTATTATTACCATATAATGGTATTAGTTACTGGTATAATGTTTTTTTTTTTGATGGTCCGTGAAATGTGGTGATTCTTGTGAATCACACAAATCATCTTTTTTATATTTATTGAAAAAGGCTTGAAAATGATTTAAGTTCAGTACTTATGGCAGCTTTATTTTTTCACATATTAGTTTATGATATTTAACTTTTCATTTTTGTCTCTTCATTTGAGTAGGTGAGTATCTTATACATTTAGTATAAGATATACATTTAGAGTGTATGAATGCTAACGGGACGGTGTACATAACATGAATACCGGAATAAGTGACGAGTAGTGATAGATAATTATGTTTAACTTGGAAGACTGAAAAGGATTCATTGTAATAGCAAACTATGCGCAAGTCAGCTACACTGCAATGTATAAGGCAGTGGCACATCTGCGTTATAAATATACAAGTAAGACACAAGGAGTGTAAAGCACTACAGTAGTTGCTAAATAGTTATGTTAATATATTATTGCTATTGATTTAAAGTGTTTCCCACGATAAAATATATCCGACCATGATTTCTAACTTTTCTACATTCTTTGAAATCACAACAAATACATAGAATTAAACCTCTACCCATTAATAGATGCATATTTTTTTAAATATAAAAAATCAACTTTCAACTCATTGTCATCAGAATATTGATTAAATACAAAAAATAATAATTAAAATCAGTCCATGAAATTAGAGCACAAAAAAAAATACAAAAAAGCACAAGTGAAAAATATTAAATACATGTAAACATCAGGGAGGAGGAAGAGGTTGGTGACAAAACCAACAGATAACAACAAAAAACGACAAGAACAAAGAGTTTCTCCAGCGACTGAGAACGTGCTCGCTGTGACATACGCGCGCCACAGCGGCTGCAGGATGCAGTACGCACGTTCACCAGCAGGGGGTGCTAACAGCCCTGGTTGTTCTCATCCATGCTGATGCTGCTCCTACGGCTGCTGTCTTTGGAAGCGTCCGGGGAGAGGGAGGAGAGCCGCGGGTCCCCTCCGCTCGCCGGTGACGGGGTCTCATCCATGAGGACGTCGCCGTGTTTAGAGCCGCCCTTGGCCGCGTGTGGCGCCGCCTGGTAGTGATTGGGGAGGTTGGGGAGGCCCGTCATCTGCCCGTGGGGGCCCTCGTCGTGGTAGCCGGGGTGGCCTTCGTGGAGCTCCGGGTGGACGTGCTGCCCGGGGTCCTGGGTGCAGGCGGCGGGGTGGTGGTGGTGCTGCTGGGCGGGGTCCTGGAGGTGCTGCTGCTGGGCGTTCAGGGTGAAGAGGTCCTGGTGGCAGTCGGCCATCGCCGGCTCCCTCTTGACGCAGTGCGAGGACAGCTCCGCCGAGCACAGCGGTGAGGACGACACAGGCAGCCCGTGGGCGCGCGCCTGCATCTCCAGCTCCTAGGGGACAGAGCGGGCGAGAGAGAGAGAGAGAGAGGGTCAGGGAAGGGTCCAAGTCCTGGGGTCAAATCTGAAGACCAGATATGGTCAAATGGAATGGTATGGTCCTTCTCTTATTTCCGATGTTATGAAGCTTTCATGAAGGGTTAGGGTTAGGGTTAGGGAATGTATACAAAAAAAAAACAATTATAATAATCCTACTAATAATAACAGTAGTACATTAGTATTAGTTGAAGTGCTTTTAAAGGCACACTAAGACACTTTACATACATTAAAAAAAAAAGATATCCCAAATAAGTTAAAAAGATATATATACACACATATACATATATACATACATATGTACATACATATATACATACGTATACAAATACATGCACATAAAAAGCTTACAATCAGTGGTATGGTGGATAAAACTAGTAGCAAGAAGAGGCCAACGTGCAGATGAGCAGGGAGGTACACAGGGACTCCTGGTCAGGTGCCGTGTGCAGCAGGTGAGGTTTGAGTCGACCAACTGAATTGAATCTCTCACCTGTATCCTCAACATCAGATGTCGGTTGGTGTGCTCCAACTTCTTCTGCCGGTTCTCCAGCTCCTTGGCCCTCTGCTGCTCCCGCTGCAGCTTGTGGATGAAGTCCACGGACGCCTTGAGAATGGTGCCCTTGTTCCAGCGCATGTCCCTGAACACACAGAAGCGGCCCTCATCAGAAACCCCACGCCGCACTTCAGGACGAACCCAGCAGAACATGTTGGGTTGTCGTGTGAGAGAGAAGATGCTTCATCATGGAATATATGCTATACTATGACTCTTACAAAGTTCTGCTCATCGCTTGAGGAATTGCTGAGTAATATTTATTATTGACTCATAGATGATTTACATAAAGAGGCGTGTGAGGTGTAATAATACTTACGGGTCGTTTGACTTTGGGATTAATGTTCCCAATTCCTTGATGCGGTCGTTGATGTTAAAACGCCGGCGTCTTTCAACTGCAACGGAGAAAGAAACAATGTGTGAATAATACGGCAACATCAATCCATTACCGCCATCCACAAACTCCATGTAAACTAGGTCAAATCAATGCACTTAAATCCAAGCATTTATTTCAAGGTGAGTTGAGTTAGCTATTTCTGGCAGTAGCATCTCCATACAGCGCCAACATGTCTATAATATTCTACACAGCATTAGAGTTGAAAGGTCAAACTCACTCAGATTATGGTTATCCTTTTTTTGCCTTTCCTTTGCCATCACCCTTTCAGATTCTGTAGAACAATACAATTAAAGAAAAATGGAGGAATAAACAACATGCAATGGAAGGAAACGGCTGGTGTAATGAACAAGTCTTGAGGCACCCCCCCATCACTGGGGTTTGCGTGAGGGCTACATACCTACGGGGAAGCCATCGGGCAGTTGGAAGTCGTCAAAGGAGCCAGACCTCTCCAGCATGTGCATCATGCTCGGAGACTGGGAAACTATGCAGAGAAATGACCAGTTTGAGTAAAACAGTGCATGGAACACATTACACATATATAAACATATAAACGGGTCGAATACTGGTACAACGGTCATTTATAGGTAAGTCATACATCTTCTAAAAAACATCATATTTTGATGATATATCATATTTTCCATGGTGGTTGTGGAGGAATACTTAATTCCATCCATCACAGGCAATATAATGTGTTATATGGGATTAAAGAGAGGATATCTTCACAAAGGCCTGGAGAGCTGTTGAATAAATGGATATGCTCGGATGCTGTTCATTAAATATAGCAGAACATAATTCTCTTCAACACAAACGAGAACTAAAAAAACTCCAATAGCTCCAGCCCTTGTTTTGAAGGGGTAATATGTTGCGTATTGCTAACTTAATGACTTGTGTTTTTGTGCCAATGAGTGTTTTGCTCACCAGAGAATTCCCTTTTGATGCTGGGCACACTGCCGGGGCAGGAGTTACTGATGTCCAGCCCTTGTGGAGCCATCCCTTGGTTACCGTACATATCCATCAGGTTGCCAGGCAGAGGGATCTGAGCAAAGAGAGCATGATGGGAATTGATTAAAACAAGAGACATAACCACCACTGCCGTTGTGGTTTACAACAAAGCCAACCGTGTGGTGGTGAAAGGGACATGAGCGCCTTCCTACCGTGTTGGTGATCTGAAGCGCGGGGTCCATCAGGCCCAGGATGTCCTCGTTGTAGCTGGACTCCAAGCTAATAATGTCGTCGATAACGTCGTCCATCTGGAGCAGGGCACCAAACAGGAGCATATTAGCTTCGATGAAATGATGAAACGATACATTTCATCTTCACTAAATGTTTATTTAGGAAAATAAACCTACAATATCGGATTGAAAGAAGCTAAAGTGAACGCTGTGTCTTTCACAAAGCGAGAGCGTTAAGCTAGCTGTCTAGGTGAAGTACATTTCTTAAATAAAATGCATTAATACACACTATTGTTCATACCTCTTTTTCACAATTGGAGTTGAGCGTGAGGAGGGCCATGGGGCTGTTGGGGGCGCTGTTCCCCGGCCCGGGAGGCATGCCAGCGCAGTCGGACGGCTGGTGGTGGAGGGGAAGACTCACCACCTGGGGGCCCAGCTTGCCCAGGTAGCGCTTCACCTGCTGCTGCCGAGACTGCTGGAGGTGGTACTTGGTGGGGTTCTCGAGGTGCGTCTGGACCTGTGGGGTGGGAGGAAAGGGCGGGGTTGGTTTATTCAAATATTCATCAAGAACAGCGAGAAGTGGAGCGGGAAGAGGTTGCTGTTTAGGCATTCATATCCAGTGTTTGGATACAGATTAAACTATCACCCGTTCAAATTGCCATCACTACATCACAGGATTTGTGTGTGTTAATTATGAGGCTCGAACTGAAATCCATAAACACCCAATTTCAACACATGTTTATGGGTTATAGTTCATCTTTGTCAAAACACTGTTTGCTTCGCTTTATGAATGCATGTGGTTCAAGTGACAACAGCAGAGAAAAGTGACAAAATATCAGTGACAAAAAACACTGGCAGATAAGAAAGCTGACAAAAAAAAGGCAGTTGTTATACCAGCCTTAGTGTTCGGATCGTGACACATTTACAAAAGAGGTATTTTGTTAACACATTGCCAGATGAAGAACCTTAAACACTTTTGAAGGAGATAGTAGAACACAGTTGCCCTGACGATAACTTTTGAAAACCATTTCCGATAATATTAAAGATGAAAGTTTGTTCTTTTTTCATTCTTGTAAATCACAATAAAAAAAATGCAATAAAATAAAAACAAATAATTCCAACGCATCATTTTAAAACTTACCTGGCTAGGATAGTATCCGAGCATCTGCAACATTTTGAAACCTGACTTAAATTCAAAGAGTGATCAGTTGAGTGGAGCTGAGGAAGAAGTCTATGGCGATCTAAGCACAGAGCACTATCTCTCTCTCTTCAGTGGCGGCAAGTGTTATGAGAACATACCCATCGAGTGAGGCTTATAAGGGTTGAGAAAAGTCATTAGTTATGCATGTTAGCAAAATTTGGTAAAGGGTTAGGGACAATGGGCCTTTTCAAAATTGTGTTGTTTTATGTAAAAGCACAATTTATGCCTTTATGGCGCATCTCTTGACGTCAGAATAGGCCACACACAATTACTTCCTTTCTTATGCCGAGCAACCGTGCTTGCTAATTGCCTCGGGCTCTTTAAATTGCCACTTTTCACCCTCTGGACGCAAGCCCTGTGTTCCTTAAATACCGTAACTCATCTCCTCGCACAAAGATTCCATTACAGCCTTCTTATCTGCAGTGGGCCCTCCCTCTGTGCTTTTAAAATTAATGTGGTGATTAGTAAGGAAGTCTATACTTCCTTAAACACCACAATACAGCAGACCCTTTTTCTTTTTTTAATAAACCTATAGGAGTGCCAAAAGAATGTCTTCACAGGGCTGCACTCTGTCTGTCTGCCTGCAGGTCTGTCTGCCAGTCTGCCTGTGTCTGTCTGTCTGCCTGTATGTCTGTCTGTCTGCCTGCCAGTCTGTCTGTCTGTCTGTCTGCCTGTCAGTCTGCAACAACTGAAGACCCAACTCTTCTGCGGTCATCTAATGAAGTGACTTGCTTCACTGTTTCTAGCTCTTATGTTGAACTTTGACTAAGCTTTCTGTCTTGAGATATATATCTATTGTCTACTTAATGATAACATGTAAATGTAAATCTGTCGATTTAGCCTACCTACCAATTGACCTACATTCCTATCTATTTATCTATCTATCTACCTATCTACCTATCTACCTATCTATCTATCCATCCATCCATCCATCTATCCATCTATCTATCTATCTATCTATCAATATCTATCTATCTCTCTATCTATCTATCTATCTATCTCTCTATCTATCTATCTATCTACTGGTTACCTGTTTACCTGTTTACATTCACTCCTGCACTGTTTCATCAATGCCCTTGCACCCAAGGGCATTGGGCGTTATCACCCAAAACTGCACAATATATTTAATTATTTTTATATTCCATAACCTGACCATAAACCTGTACAATATACATAGATAT
>JAOPJO010000001.1:14188022-14202180 GCA_027123675.1 Molva macrophthalma
ATATTACTAAATTGTAAAGACTCTTTATTTCATGTCACTTTATTACCAATAGAGGACAGCATTGTTTCCAGGTTTGTCGCTAGATTAGCATTATTCAATAATGAAACAGACAAGAAAGAAAAACAAATGTTTGGCTTCCATATACATTATGTTTACACCTTTAACACCTGGTCATGAAATAAGCATGCACACCTTGTAATGGATAAGTATATGTCAGAAGCAATAGAAAAAGTTGCACCTAAGTATAGGTTTTGCAATGGATATAAGGAAGTTCACCATCATATTAACAGCCTGGTGATAAGCTGTAGCAATGGAAATTGGCATTTCTATTGGGAAAATAATGCATCAATAATAGAAGGGGATTAACAGACACTACACACAATGGCTTAATGACCATATAACCAGCTGTTGTTGCCATTCACTTTTGTATTGCATAGCTTTGATTAGAGGGCTTTGACTCAGACCAACCTGCATTGTCAGCACTAAATATTATGTGCACAGGAGTGCTTTGTATCAAGAAAAATGTGTCATGTTACATAAAACAAAACTAACAAAGTGGCAGACTAGGCAGGGCAGCCACTGATATGGATCCTGAACTGCGAGGAAAGGAATTATTGCTCATATCGTTTTGTAGTATTTGATAAATCATTGGAATTGGGCCACCCGTCATTCAGTCAGAGAAGTTTTCACATCTAGTTTTACTGCATGAAAAGAAAAGTGTCAAGCACATTTTATGCTGCTGTGCAGTTTACATATATCCATTAGCCTCAACCAAAAAAGATATTGCATCAGTCATGCAGCTTTACATTACTCAAATAAATAATGTTGATCTAAATAGCCTCTGGAATATTGCACAATCGCCGCAAACAAGAACAAATATGTTCAACAAAATTTGGTTTTGAAAATGTTTTGGTCACACCAATAACACAGGGATCCTCCCTTTCTCTAATGACCCTCCTTATGGTCTCTGAACATCCAATTGGCATGCAGTGCTCAAATATTTGTAAACCACACCTGTGTATTTGCATATACATAGGATTTTACACAAAATGACAAACTAAATAAAAGCAGGAAGCAAAAAGCAAAAGGACTACAATTCAAAAGGACTCTGTTTTAAACCAATCAACACATGGGATCGCACTCAAACAACAATCCATACTGATCCTCCAGTCGTCTTCCGTTAATCCTTCAGCTTTCCCTCAATGAAATCCTGGATTTTGTTCATCTTCTCTTCCTGTTGGTCCAAAAGGTCCAGGATGACACCCATGGGGGACTTCTTCAGGCCCACCCCCTCAATCTTGTTCTCCATCCGGTTCTTCATGTTGCGGAGTCTCAGTGAGCCGTGGATCAGGATCACTATGGCACAACACTTCATTATTGCACTTGTTACAATGTAATATTCAAACGTATTGTTGATATTAATTCCAAAAGCCACTTCCGCATACCGTGAAAATTTGAGACTAAATATATGAAACGATCGCATTACCATCATAGAGCTCAAATGTAAGCAAACAAGGGGTCAAAGTTGAATCCCTCATGAGAGAGATACTGAACACATGAGATCATTTATTAAATGTAGTCAAGTGTCTAAATCAACAGTCCATAGCAACGTCAACACACACACACAGTAGCGGCTAAGCCTCCTGGGAGTGGTTTTTACAGTGCCAGTGCCCAGCCTTCTCGCTACAAGGCTAGCTGCTGACTGATGAACTTGCTTTTAAAGAATCATGCCCTTCGTTAGCTAACTCAACTCAGAGAACAAAGCCCCCAGTGTTGGAATTTAGGGAAAGGGTAACATTTTCTATGGCTGCCATGACTCAGGCAGCGGAACAAATGCGTCACTCATATTCACTCTGCCTGCCAGTGAATATGAATAAGATGCGAGTGCATATGTATAACGTATCAGCTATGTGGGTCTCCTTTCTCTTTAATTTTTAAATGTAACATATATGCAGTTTTTTGTTTTAACTTGTCCACTCTATACTATATATAGAGAAACTATATACTACCTATGAGACGTGCTTGAAAAAATGCAAGGCCAAAGCAAGGCATATCTATTCAAGAACATTTGTGAAAATTGTGATGGCCATTTGTCATTAATTATGACATTTTATATATTAAACATTTAATCTTTAAAAAAAAATGGAAAAGATGAAACAGAACATTGATCACATAATAGTTGATCTTAACAACCATTGAGCAATTTGGGGAAGGCAGAGAGGAAATGTGTTGACTTGATCTGGAAGGGTGATTTGGGCATTGGTTGTAAAATGGTGGGTTTGCATTCTATATTTCAAAAGGTCTTTTCATCGTGAAACTCACACAACAAGGGGAAGGTGATTCCGAAGATGAAGACCATGACTCCGCCACACAGAGACAACAGGAAGTAACTGGTGCCCATCACCACAGCCATAAACAGAGTCGGGTTCTTCTTCTTGAAGTTCTTGATGATGGTCTTGTTTTCTCCGGCCCAGACCGATCCCATGAAGACCAGGGACACTACAGCTCCGCCCAGAAACATGCCGAAGGGATTAAGAAACCTTTGGGGAATAGCAAAGGGAAACCGAATGTGGATGCAAGAATAGCACAACCTGCCGTTTGTTGATGCAACATCCTAAATGTAATGTCATGTGAAACCGTACATGGGCACAATAAGGCCTACATTAGTTATACAACACATGCCTAACTATTGCCTATGTTAAACTATGTGGAAAATAACACTATTCATGATAAACTTGTAACGTTAGTACTGAGAGCTATCGTCTAATCTTATAAATCGTGTCACCTAATTGTTGCAGACTTAAAACAATGAAGATGGCTGTAACACATCTAAAAAAAGCCACACAAACTGACGCAGATGTCCACGCATGTAGGAAAGCATGAGAAGACAATGACCTCATATCAAGACGGCTACACGATGCTACAGCAAATAACCATATTGAATGGACCTGATCATAAAACGCCTGGCATTTGTGTTAGTCAGAATCGATGGCGACGCTGCCAAGTTGAATACGCCCAGAGCTAGATGCTGTAAGGCTAAGCTAATTAGCCAATGGTGGCATTCTTGCAGAACTTACCCCACAATTATGAAAACGACGATTGCCACAGCGAAATAGTTGGTCTGGTAGTACAGTAAATTGCTGATTACTCTGTTGTTCCATTTTGTTAAATCTCTGAAGTCAGGTTTAGCAAAACGGTCAGTTCCAGGGAAGAAATCATCCCACGGTCTGAGTGGTGCTAGCTCCATACTTGCCATTGCTAGGTGTTCACTAGCACTGCGTGGTGGATGTTTTGACAGGTCAGCTGATCAGGGATGGGATGAGAAATGAACCAAAGCCCTTTGCTTTTTTGGAGTTTATCGCGACACTGGCAACCTAGGTGAGAACCTTGCTGATGTTTCTGGGAATCATTGTTGCGTGACTTTTCCACACTGCGCAGCCTGTGTGTCATGGTATTAAAGGCACTAGAATCCAGTATTATACCGCAGTATTGACGCTCACAAACGCTTTGGACTGTCATCGAGGACATGGGACCGTGAAAGTATGGCGGATGCTGAGGAGCCGTAAGTTTCAATGGACAAACAACGTTGTTTAAGCATATCTTAATTCTGACAAATGACCAAAAAAACCAATCACATGTCCAACCTCTTTTATTCTCCTTTCAGGGAGACGAAAAGAAGGCGAATAGAGGACCTGACTGAGAAGTTAGTGACGAATGCTAAATCGAGGTCTCTAGCAGCAGGTTTGCGATGCACATTATGCAGCGGCTGCTGGGTCAGGCGATGTGAACATTGGCCATGATGTCCCGGGTTTAACCAGATGATCTAAATCCCAACAAAACCAGACTATCGAGTTACCATAAGTCAGTGTTGAAATACAATATAGCTAGCCTGTGAACCAGATAAATCTGCGCGCTCATGTTTTATTTGCTCTGGCAAATGCGTCTGGCCCCCTCTTGTTCAAACAGATGTCCATCAGACCTGGCCTGGGTCGGGCCAATCACAACTGTTTATCTAATATTGGGCGGGTTTGATACGATGACTGTACAGAGAAGCGTCGTTGAGTAATTTTCATAAACAACCAAGATGGCTGCCGCTGATGTGTCACACGTTTCGTTTCTCTGATTGGTTGAAGGTCCATCCAATGGTCCAGATGCAGTTTGATCTGCGACCGTTGATAACGCTTGTCAATGCCCGATTTGCGTCGCGAATGATATGAGCATGCCTTGCTGATTAAGCAGCGGGGTAAATCGGGTAGCGACACCCCTGCCCGATATGTGAACTTGGAAATCGAAGTACACATATTGGAAATCGAAAAATAAACTGAGAGGTTCCAGACTCATCACCAGACTGAGTCTGTTATAAAGCAGGTTGCTTAAACGTCCTATTTACTACTAGTTACTAGTTTGTTAGTTTTAGCTTTACATCCAAATGCTATTAAGCAATTCCATAAAGTCTCTAATATAGTAATTCAAGATTTATTGGATTAATTACATACACATTTCATAGTAATAAAAGCTGAGAGCATGTATTGCATTGGATCAGCAGCCGAGAACCCTTATGTCTTGTGTGTTGTTATGTGCTGTCTGAGTAGAATGGCCGTTGATAGTGCACACAAGGACAGTGCTTGTGACTGGCATGGCCGATGGAGCCATGTGAGGAAGTTCCTGGAGAGACCTGGCCCATTTACCCATCCCGACTTTGAGCCAAGCACTGAGGTGACGAATACGTAAGATGTGGATAGTATACGCCCATAGTAAGGACTTTCTTACTGTGGGGTTCATCCACTGTAGTTTATATTTAAACTCTGCTACTTTGTTTAATTTAACATTAAATTAGGGTATGGAATATTTTAGTGTTTTTACACCCCATGGCAGAGCCATTATCTTTGGTCAATTAGAGAGGTTCCCATTTCATATTTATTTATATTTAACAGTTGATGTTGACAGTTCTTAATGGTGTCACATAAGCTACTTTCACGCAGTTGCATTTCACACATTAACTTTACATTTCTACACACTTCCAAAATGAAAGCTTTTCATCTGGTTAGGATTGCCTTCTTTCTGGTGATTATGGTAATTAAAAACAAAAAAGATGTACAATTTTGGTGAAAGCTACAGTGATCGAATATTCAACAATACAGACTTGAGTTAGAGCCTTTTCCTTTATAAAACAGTTGATATGTTGATGAATGCTTTTACATTATAATGACACGTTGTACTCCTCTGACATCAGTCATTACAATTCCTGTTGGATACGTGCAAGATTCTGGTCATCGGAGCTGGGGGACTTGGTTGTGAACTTCTTAAAAATCTGGTAGGAATTTTACATAATACATAATAATAATACTGAATACACTTATGAATACTCTACTGAATACACTTATGAATACTCTAGTCTACTGTATATACTTATGAATACGCTACATAATACACTTATGAATACTCTACTGGATATACTTATGAATACTCTACATAATACACTTATGAATACTCTACTGAATATACTTATGAATACTCTACATAATACACTTATGAATACTCTACTGAATACACTTATGAATACTCTACATAATACACTTATGAATACTCTACTAAATGCACTTATGAATACTCTACATAATACACTTATGAATACTCCACTGTATACACTTATGAATAGTCTACTGAATACAAATATTTCACAAGCAAAATAGTTGATTACCTTGTTACTTTCATTTTTAAAACTTTCTGTTTTAAAAAGGAACAACTGACTGCTTGTTTCAGGCTTTGTCTGGGTTTCGCCTGATCCACCTCATCGACATGGACACTATTGATGTCTCAAACCTCAACAGGCAGTTTCTTTTCAGGTAGATTTATCTTTTACCACGTGAATAAACCTCAGAATTTGAATTTCCAAACTTAAGTTTCATGACTAATGTGTCTACACAAAAAGAAACCATATGTCAAGAGAGAAGTAGAAACTCATCATATATAAATAGTTTCTGTTGTTTTGTTTTGTTAACCTCATTGGTTCAGGCCCAAAGATATTGGACGACCAAAGGCAGATGTGGCTGCTGACTTTATCAACCACCGAGTACCGGGATGTCAAGTCGTGCCGTATCCTTTAACTACTCCGGCATGTTCCACACGAACGACAGATATGTGATATGTGTCCGTCAACGCCTTGACGATCATTCACGATTGTTCTTAATAACGTGCAGACATTTCAACAAAATTCAAGATTTCGACACGTCGTTTTATAAACGTAGGTGGATGTCTATTCCAAGATTCATGTTGTGTCCACTATTGCAAAAAATGGAAAACGGACATTTGAAGCATTTGAAGTCTTACGTTTTGATTCTATTCATTTCTAGAATTCCACATCATCGTCTGTGGTCTGGATTCCATCATTGCCAGGCGTTGGATGAACGGGATGCTGGTACAGATGGCTTTGCTATGGCTGTCTAAACTACGTGCATCGATAAAGTAGAACCTGCCATTAACTTGCGGTGCATGTGGGTTGGTCTAGATTTCCATTCTGATCTACGAAGACGGGGTTCTGGATCCCAGCTCCATTATCCCGCTCATCGATGGCGGCACCGAAGGCTTCAAGGGAAATGCAAGAGTCATTCTGCCGGGCATGACCGCGTGCATCGACTGTACACTCGAGCTGTATCCACCACAGGTACCGCTCGCTCTCACCACGGCCTCATCCTAATTGTACCTAAACGGCCAATCATTGTGTCTGTGTATTGTGTCTCTGAGTTTTTATTGTATACGTTTATCAAAATCATATCTTTGTCTTTTTCTTGAGCCACAGAAATGCTAAATGCACAATTTCAATGGCTTGTGGGGTCTGTTTTTGTTGTACCATCCACAGATAAATTTCCCCATGTGCACTATCGCTTCGATGCCAAGGCTCCCGGAACATTGCGTTGAATATGGCAGAATGATTCAGTGGCCTAAAGAAAAGCCATTCGGAGGTGAGGAATTATACAGTATACTACTATCATATATCAAAGCTTGACATATCTGCATGCATAAATGCCTGCAAACCTACTGTTCATTTTTGTTACAGATAACGCTTTAGATGGTGATAACCCAGAGCACATCCAGTGGGTGTTTGAGAAAGCAGAGGAGAGAGCCGCCCAGTTCAGCATCACAGGAGTGACCTACAGACTAACACAGGGTGAGAACAACCTCTCACATTAGCCTATTCCGGCACACCATTTAAAGCAATTGATTTATGCCAAGAAGCCTTTTTACACCAGTCCAGTGCTGCACAATGTACTGTAATGATCAACATTATTTGTTTAAGACATTTTGAAAATAACAAATGAAGAAGATGAAGATGAGTAGGCCGATGAGATGAGAAGCCCCTTAACGAACACAGGTGTCCCTCATAACACAACTTATAAGTCTGCTCCTTTTATGTACCTGGGCAAGGTTAGTAAACTAAACTACCCTTGCCCTAGTACATAAAAGTAGCAAACCCCTAATTATGTTGAGCAACACCTGTGTTTGTCCAAAAATGACACATCTGTGAAAAGGGTCTTGTATCAGTTTTGGTTGCTACACTCCACCTAGGTGGCCTTTTAGGCCAAGGACCAAGGTGGAGATGTTAAAACCTGTTTATTGCAGAAGTTGAGTATAGTGATACAGGGAACGAGGAGTCACATGCTGCCATGCAGGAGATCTCCCTGAGTGGGGGTTAGGGTCTTTTCAGCATTTTTTTTTTTGGATGCACCGGTCGACCAGCCAGCAATTGGAACTGGATGGTTTTCGCTCCTAAAACGACATCGGTGACTGGCCAATCAACTTGAAAATGTGCAGATCCGTCTCAACAACTATTGTGCTCAAAACAAATCAAGACAAAAAAAGACATGGCATCATTATGTTCAGTCACTGAGACAATTAATGCTCTTTCTGCATTGAACAATATTCCTCTTGAAATTGCCCTGACTCTCAAGTCAGCAAACTACACTTAAGCAGACTTGTAGCCTGTTTCATTGATCTCTGTTATAGGATGCAGTAACCAACCTCCATCTCGCTGGAGAACGGGCTTCACTCCCTGTGAGGTTTATGTAAAAGAGAGTAGTCTTACACTTGTCGTCCTCCACACATCCCCATGTTAGTTTAAACTGTTGAAGTGTCTTTAACCTCAAAGGACAAGGCGGCTCCCCGCTAATTCCTCTCTGCTTTATGTGAAACTAACTGGCTACTCCATGCTTAATGGAGGATGAAAGACAGCGATTTAAAAAATAATTACGTCTCTAACCCGCATGACCAAGTGTTACGTAGCCAAAGCATTGCAGCCACAGTACCAACGCGTCAACCTAATTCCTACAACGTGAAGCAAAATGTGGCTTTCTTGAAACCTAGACCTTAACACAGCACTGTAGCTGGACCCCCGTGCTGCGCTCGCGAGTGAAGCCGTAGACATGGAAACGCGCTCCTTATATGGGCACGCGCTCCTTACATGGGCACGCACTCCTTACATAGGCACGCGCTCCTTCCATGGGCACGCACTCCTTACATGGGCACGCGCTCCTTACATGGGCACGGATTTCACGAAGAGCCGGTGTGTTGAGCGAAAACAGTTCCATTCTAATTTCAAAGTTCTGGCATTGGCAGCCTAAAATGTATCTATCTGAAACTTTATATATTCTTTCTTGCATTATAAAATGATCTATCTTCCTTAATATAGAACTAGGTTTTATATAGGGTGTGTGTGGCAGCACTGTGTTTATAAACCTCCCTGCCCCAGTTTTAGTTTTTTTTTTCACAGGGAATTTGTGATCGGTATTGGCCTAGAAAAACATGAATGGTGCATCCCCACATTTTTCACTTTTGCAGTGAGTTTAATAATTTTAGCTAGCTAGTTCATCTATTATGTAACTGTGTAGTGTTTGTACAGCGTTCCTTGCTTTCGGATGCCACTAATACTTTGAACCATATGACGCATAACTCCTCTTCTGCCCCAGGCGTTGTCAAGAGCATCATCCCTGCCGTGGCCTCCACTAATGCTGTCATTGCTGGTATGGTGGCCTACATTATGACACAGTTCAGAATTCTGCCTATTTATTTCTGCTTTTCTTAGTCTACAATCTGATGACCTGAGTGGATTAAATGTAGGGGGAAGTAACATATTTTTTTCGCCCCTATTTTACTAGCTGCCTGTGCCACAGAAGTTTTTAAAATTGCATCAAGGTCTGTAAAACAGTTATTCATAATTATTCATTTTTCCTTCTTTTCACAAGCTTCTGTATTCAATTTTTAATTGTATTAATTTTGTTTTTGCAGTGCATATATTCCTTTAAATAATTACCTGGTCTTCAACGATGTGGATGGATTGTACACCTACACGTTTGAAGCTGAGCGGAAGGTTTGTTCAAGTATCACACTGTGTTGAGAGAGAGTACACAGCTACTGCTTATTTCCTCTTGATTGTCTGCTTTCGTCAACTCATAGACAGGGTAAATGACCTTTAGACTGTAGCCGATGTTATTTCCATAATGTGATGCATTTCCAAGTAAAACATGACCTTACACATGCAGAATGTGAGTGGATCATGCAAAAGTGGCACCGCGCCTTAGCCAGCTGTGTGCTAAAGCCCAGGGTTCACATGAGGGAGAGGGAAATGTCAGGCCTGCCAGCTAGGTCAAAGTAATGTCATCACCGTTCAAACTTCTCTGTCGAAGACGAAGTTAAACCTACCATATGAACTTCACTTTTCTGTTTTGGCATACTTGATACATGAATGAATTTTCCTTCCTGGTTGTGATTGGCAGGACAACTGCTCAGCCTGCAGCCAGGTGCCTCAAGACCTCCAGTTTCCACCCTCCGCAAAACTACAGGAAGTACTGGAGTACCTGACGGAGAGTTCCTCCTTGTGAGTCTCCCCATCTGACAGATGAATTGATATTGTTGAGCTAAAATGATTTGTTAAAAAAATGTAAATGGTTAAATCGTCATGATTTTGTTTATCCAGACAAATGAAATCCCCAGCCATCACCACTACCCTTGAAGGGAAAAATAAGACGTTATATTTACAGGTAATGTAACAAACATTTTCCCTGAAAAATTAATTAGGGCTTGTACATCAGAATGTGTCATGGGATTTTTTGTAATATCCTAAATCAACGTAAATGTACTGTAACCTTGACCAATGAAAAACGTTGTTTTGCCACTTCTCGCATGAGAAACGCAACAACGACCAAAAAACAATTACTACCAACATAGAAACGTTGTCATGCTCCTATGCTCCCGAAATGGCGGTGGTCATTGCGATGTGACGTGGCGACAAGCCCTATACATATGTGAATGGCGACCCTGATGTGTCACATGCACTTTTATCTCACCTCAGTCTGTCAAATCCATTGAGGAACGGACAAGGCCCAACCTCTGCAAAACCCTGAAAGGTAAACAGAGCTGTCGTTTTTCATGGTCTACCTGTTGGAGCGCAGCCTGGCCCCCACACACTGACGGCTATGTCTATCTTTCTTTACAGAGCTGGGGCTGTCGGACGGGCAGGAGTTGGCAGTGGCGGACGTCACGACTCCTCAAACGGTCCTTTTCAAGCTCAATTTCACCCCCTGAACGTTGAGCGCAACTCGGCATCGACGCAAGAGCCGCCGCGCCCCTACATCATGGGCCCCGGGGGGGGTTGTAACGAGCAACGGCGTTTACGGTCTTTTATCCAATGCACTGAAGAGGTTCGCAGGACCTCAACGGCCACCCTGTCAAACATGACATCAGTCGAACAAGTTACTTTGTTTGTTGATAATATTCTGTAGGGTTTTTATATATTCTATTGTCTTTTATTGTCTCACACAAACATGCTTTTGCGCAAGGTCAGTGAAATAAGTGTAATGATAAGTGTACATGCATTAAGTTGTAATAAAATGCAATGTAAAATGTCAAATGACCTTCACCAGATGTGGCCTGCTTCTAACATATTATCAAACTACTGATGCTATACTTCACTTTAAACAGCTTGTTTTTAAAAGCATTTAATTGTCTGATATGGGTTGTAAGTACATACTACATGACTGAATATATATAGGTAAGACCAACATTATTTGATCACTATAATGAAACATCAGTTATCAATTTTTCTATGGTTAACATAATACATTATTATAAGAAATGTGTTGTTTAAATTCTGTATAGCCTGCACATAAAACATCTGTTAAATTTGTTCTGTAGGAAGCTCAGGGTTTGAAAAGTTGTTAACCAGTGTGATTTGAGAATCCAAATATGCCCAACATTACAAACAAAGATATTCCACAAGGTAACACGCATTTTGGAATGGAAGAGCAAACACACAATTGTAGGTAATGTCCGTAATTCTGAATGTATATACCCCCACCACCTCACCCGTCTGTTCACAACGTGATACCCGGATAAATCGGACGCCACCGTGCCAAATACGCACGTAAGCTTCTTAAATATAATGAAAGTGGCTGGATAGTCCATGAAACAGATGGTTTCTTCCTTGATTAAGTTTCTTTCAATGATGAGATGAGGAAGCTGCTAAATCAGAGGGATTCTACTGTAATCACAGACCAACAGTGTTTCACAAACCACGACTATAGCATTATCCTGCAGACCGTAGTTTGAAATATAGGCTATATATAAAAACGTTTTGTTTTTGTTTTTGTATGTTTATAATGTGTGCGTACTTGGATTGCTACTTCACTTGCGTCATCAGATCGTTTCAAGTCTCCGACCGCGGTTGACACACACACAGACACACACACACACACACACACACACACACACACACACACACACACGAATAACTTCAAAGAACACCTGCCGAACCTCATCATGTTGTGAATAGAATGATAACAGGATGTCACACAACTTCAACACGGCGTTACTATTATTAACTTCAACCATCGGACGAGAGAAGGTATGTGCTTGGCAATGTTTTGTAGCCTAGTTGACGCATGCTGTTGGCTAAATAAATATATGTGCTGGAGCCAAGGAAGGACTTCTAATTTATGTAATTACTGTATTCGGTGCTATTTAAAATTGTGTTTAATGTATGTTACTAATTATTAATAGGCTAACGTTTTTACAGTAAAAAAAAAACTTTACAAAAATCACTCACAAAAGTAAGAGTTGCTTGTTTAGTGCAATGTCAAAGAGTGAAATGCTTTACTGTACAAAATGCAAATTTGTAGCTAATAATCTATTTGATGCAATAATTATAGTTTGTGTTAGGCCACTCCGTAATTAAAGCGGACGCTGATCATTAAATTGATCATGACTGATTTATGTTCAATATTCCCCTTTGGTGAGATCCAAAATGGTAGAAAGCTTAATCTGATTTTATCTATCAATCCATCCAGTTTATCATTAACTTTACAATACATACAGAAAACGAATATAATATGATATTACATTCAACGGACAGGCTTGCTCTACTTGCCTTAACAATGAACTATACTCTCCTATTACTTAAATGTGTCTTTCTTAACCTACAGGCACAATGAAGCTTAACTATACGTTTACAGTGCTGTTTGGTCGGATCCTGCTGGCTCTCTGTTTGCTGAGCCTCTGTGGCAAGACAGTGTCCAGTGGCAACCAGGGTCCCCGGGGACCGACCGGTAGGTCCAAACCAGAGCAGCCACATACCCAGAGGGACCTATTACAGCTCCTGGTCATCAGAAAGCACTGGTCCCTGTAGAAGATAGGTAGTAGGCATAATAGCGCTGGCGACGGCTGCTAGAGACACCTGTCTGCTAAACTGTTTTCCTTGGAAATTCGCATTGTAGCTAATAATGCTATATATATGTAATTAGAAAGACATTTATGTACGCCAATGCTTTTTAGTCTTGAACATAGATTGTTTTTTCGCCGTAAGATTTATTTATAATATTTCTACATGAACATTTCAGTGCTACAATGCCAAAAAAGAAAGAACATTTCTTTCTTTTGGATAACAATCTGCTGATCGTTTTTCGTATTGTTTTTTCGTCATTTTTTTTAATACCTGTTATGATTGTATCCTCTATCAAAGATTCAAGTTTAACAAACGTTTTTTTAGCATTATATTACCAAAGGTTCTACAGCTGCTTCCATCGGCAGTTCCTCAGCATCATTTCAGAGTATAGACCGTAGGCTTGGCTTCTCTTTCACCACATGGGGGCGGTGTGGCTCCATAACAACAACTCTAATCTCTAACTCGCTTAATTCTAAAGACACAGAATTCTCACATCTTGGAAGATGTGGTTGGAAATGAGACAATAGGCCCTGCATCACACCTTTATTAACCCTGATGATGTTGCTGCTGTTGCTGCTGCTGATGATGATACTGATGATGATGATGATGATGATGATGATGATGATGATGATGATGAACCTTTGCCCCAACCATGTCTCTATGATAAAACTGCACCTTGCCAGGGTCCGAAATTAACTTTTAGAGTTAGTAAAAATCTACCGTGCCAAGCAAGTGTTTAAATATGTAACCCTGAATTATTTTACCTGCTAAGTGGTCAAATCTATCCACCATTAGCTGGAGTCAGGTGATCATTATGGGCCCTTGTCATTATCCCCAACTCTCCACCACGGCTGCAGGGCGGTCAGAGGGGAGGACAAGGATGGAGCAGAGGACAGGGACCTGTGAAGTGGTGGCAGCCCACCGCTGCTGCAACAGGAGGCAGATAGAGGAGCGCTCTCAGACGGTCAAGTGCTCCTGCTTCCCGGGACAAGTGGCCGGCACCACCAGAGCCTCGCCCTCTTGTGTTGAAGGTAACTCGACCAACTCGACCAACAAGGGGAGGGACATGCGTTATTCATTGACATACATGGTAAAGGCATCTAGAGGTCACAGATGTGTGTGTGTGTGTGTGTGTGTATGTGTGTGGTAGGGGACGGGGAGGGGGGGCTGTCAAATGACCAGCCAGTAGTTTGAAGATACAATTGAAATGTTAGTATTGATTTTGTATTACTCTTTAAATACATGTACAAAAAAAACATCGGTTGACAGTTTGTGTGTGTGTGTATCTGTATTTGTGTGTATCTGTATTTGTGTGTGTGTGTGTGTGTGTGTGTCTGTATGTGCATGTGTGTGTGTGTGTGTGTATCTGTATGTGTGTGTGTGTGTGTGTGTGTGTGCATGTGTGTGTGTGTGTGTGTGTATGTGTGTGTGTGTGTGTGTGTGTGT
>JAOPJO010000001.1:14218171-14228594 GCA_027123675.1 Molva macrophthalma
GTGTGTGTGTGTGTGTGTGTGTGTGTGTGTGTGTGTGTGTGTGTGTGTGTGTGTGTGTGTGTGTGTGTGCATGTGTCTCTGCATGTGTGTGTGTGTGTCTGTCTGTGTGTGTGTTTGAGAGAGTGAGAAACAAAAAGAGAGAAGAGAGGAGTGATAATCAGAGGGATTGAGTTGCTGATTTTCAAAATACTTTCAATAGGTCTTTCTGAAGACCTTATGTAATATTTTGTCTTTGATTTATATTATTTACAAGCCTGAATGGTAGCATTGTTTCTTCATTATATTACAATAAACACAGTATACTTTGCATTGCAATTACCATCAGTGATGAATGCAATTAAGCAAAAGTCAATTAATTCATCAAAGAA
Organism: Molva macrophthalma; assembly: GCA_027123675.1. Classification (NCBI taxonomy): domain Eukaryota; kingdom Metazoa; phylum Chordata; class Actinopteri; order Gadiformes; family Lotidae; genus Molva; species Molva macrophthalma. The sequence continues at coordinate 14,218,540 of JAOPJO010000001.1, forward strand.
TAATATGACATATGATATTGCTTGTGATGAGGTAGAGCTGCTCTTTTGAAGAACACTCTAGGGATATTTAAAATGAAAACATTTAAATGGTTTACAGCTGCACTCCATATTCAGCGAGTTGACGCCTAGTGAGTCAAATCCTAGCAAAGTTAAGGAGCTTACGTTCAGAAGGAGAGAGGTATGTGTCAGTTTGAAGGCATAATTGAGTCATCACAACTCCAGTGGTGGTTTTGCTGATAACTATTGAGTATTAAGGCCATGCACACACAAAAACTAACAAAAAGTCAGTCAGTGTTTTTGTGAATAAAGTCTGCTTCCAAGGCAACAATATCGTTGAATTCGGTATTGCTCACTTGTTCACCTCAGGAAGAGAGCAATCTTTATTAGGTTATTTTCGAGCGAATTACATAATCTTTTAAAAATCGCCATGGTGATATAAGCATACAATTCACCCAATACAGGAATAGCTTTTCAACAGCTTCTGAACATTTTAAGGCCTATTATGGACACTATTGTACTTCTGACATTAATGTCAAAATCAAGACTTACATTTCGACTGTCAAAAACGTTGAAATACTGACATAGTTATTTGTTAATTCGAAATTTTCTTCTTTTCTCGTTGTCTTGATACAGTTTTGTTCACATCACTCTCCAATGTTTTCTCAAAAATTATCCAGTTTTTCTTTTCCTTTGTAGACTTCCGACTTCAAATGGCACTTCAATGGAACTGAACCTTTCTTTCCTAAATTGGAAACTAGAATATCACATGCTAGCTGACAGACAGGGTTATATGTTAATTGCAGATTGGATAATTGATACTGTACTGTATGAAATAAGAGTTACTTAGGAAACATTAAACTGTACAGTCTCAAACATGAATGATGATTGTCTCCCTATTGGTTTTGCTTTAGAAACCTGGCCTGAAGGAGAAGACTAGAGCACCTGTTGTTATGTATCATCTTTATTGAAATCACTGAGAGTAAGTGTAGAAACTATTTTGTTGTATTTGTGTCCACTGTCTCTGTCCACCTTTATGGAGTATACATGGAATTTGAATATGTTGTAGGCGGGGCATTACCGATGCTTATGGTAAACAGAAAGGGACTCCTGACACAGAACCCCACACCAGGAGACAGCTCAAGGTGTTAATCTCTGCATTGGGTTTGAAGTGATTAAGTACTGCTTGAATTTTCATGAGTTTTGTTCAAAGGCCGGGAGAGAAATAGAAAACCGTAGTTTTTTCTCTCGATTTAGTTGCCAAGTCAAGTCTGACATTTCTTCGGGGTTGTCATTACTTCTGGCAGTGTCAAAAAAACTCAAACTAAAAACAAAAATGAATAAATAAATTCCCACCAACAGCCTTCGGTTCGCGTGAAACGATCCAGATCTCGTGGCTGCTCTGGGAGGATGTTGCCTGCCTTCTGAAGCACTCAACAAAAGGGCATGTCTGCGGTAACGCTAATCGTGATGTACCAGTGGAAACAGTTGGGCATCATCCGAAAAACAACACCCCAAAGCGGTTTGTTCTCCTTAATGCATCTCCTTAATTGCGTAAGACAGCCCCAGATTTCCTCTTTGATCTATTAAAAACACACAACTCAACAGACTTTACACACATCGCATGTTGTGTGTGCGAATGAAACAGAATGGGGGTACTCTATATTTGGAAATTAGCACCTCCGAAGAATACATTAAAATCAAATAAAAATGCTAATGAGTTTGGGGTTTCCAGCTGGCTGGTGTTAGGGGGTACCTTTGAGCAAAAGTAATACAAAGAGGGGGAAGGGTGTGTGTGTGTGTGTGTGTGTGTGTGTGTGTGTGTGTGTGTGTGTGTGTGTGTGTGTGTCTCTGTCTCTGTGTGTTTTTGTGTTTGTGTGTGTGTGTCCACAAGTTGAGCCGTGGCTTCACGGTGTTGCTTGAAGATGCTGCACGCTCCCCAACCATATCTTTAAATGATGAATATTTCAGCAGGAGAGAGGGAATTACATGGCCCGAGAAGAAAACTCTCATCAGGTAAGGGATGGAGCCACGCAAGGGTATAATTGTTTCCTCTGTTTCCATTTCCCTGTATTATCAATGACTGTGAACAAAGCCAGTCAGCCACATGACAAATGGCATCAGAAAAGGTGTAAATGAATGACACCCTGTGTGTGTGTGTGTGTGTGTGTGTGTGTGTGTGTGTGTGTGTGTGTGTCTGTGTGTGTACGTGTGTGTGCATGCTTGTGTCACATGCATGCCTGCATGTGAGAGAGAGAGAAAGATTGTTTGTGCCTACATTTATGTTTTCTCATCGGTAGCCCTTTAACTGTGTCAGCAAGTGAACAAGGGTCAACACTTAGCGTGCTTCAGCACGATACACGACGATGGGAACCCCATCTTTATCTCATATCTGACTGCTTAAAGGGGTAGTTCGGACATTCTGGACATAGGAACTCATTTCCAAGTGAGCCAGTGTGTTATTTATCATCGGAGACCGTTTTCAACACGTTTCATTCAGTCCTTCTAGTTGCTGGTGCTAGTCAACGGTTTCCGCTAGCCTGCCAATAAAAACAGTCTTACCCACTCCACAGAACACCCGAGGCAAATCAATTATAACGCCAGACTATCAATGTAAATGTCTGTGTTGATAGAATAATGTTAGAAATAAAACTAACCTTGTATCGCATTGCATTTTGAGGGACTAGTGTCTCAGCAGCGGCGGAATTTTACTTTGCTCCGGTTAGTTGTGTAGTAACCAATTCACTGCAGCAGAAAGTAAACAGAGAAGCGCACTCCAGTCTGAACACCTAGTGGTAGCCTAGTACAGTGGGATTGAATCATTGGATTGACTAGGCAACATGGTGATTCAGTGTGCATTTACAAATTGTAAAAATAAACGCTACAGATGGGTGCCCTTCGTGCACTGTACTCTGCTTCTGTAGCAATGACAGCGGCAGGTAAACAAACTATAATAGAGCCGGTAGCCTAGGTAATATCAGTCCACCGCTGCCGTAGCCTACTACCAACTACAGGTAAGTATAAACTACGCTGCTGCTGAGACACAAGTCCCTCAAAATGCAATGCGACACAAGGTTAGTTTTATTTCTAACGTTATTCTATCAACACAGATATTTACATTGATAGTCTGGCGTTATAATTTATTTGCCTCGGGTGTACTGTGGAGTAGGTAAGGCACCAGCGAACTCTGCAACTAGAAGGACTGAATGAAACATGTTGAAAACGGACTCCAATGATAAATAACACACTGGCTCACTTGGAAATTAGGTCCTATGCCCAAAATTCCAAACTACCCCTTTAAAGGTACTATGTGTAAGAAACTGAAATTAATTCTCATTACTGGCCCCTTTGGCTGGTAAGTGAACTGCAGCCTGCTTGAGCTTCTGAATTGAGAGCATTGGAGCGCTAGTGCCGTGGGTTGAGATAATAACAATCACAAACTAATGGTAGTTATAATCATAAATAAAAGTTACGAAAGAACAAGACATTTTTGCAATTATCCGCACTTTCCTGGCAAAACTGGACGGGTTCAAATATAATATAAATCGTCTAAGTTCTAAGTAACAGAAAGAGTCGGGAAGGTCGCATTCTAATATATTGGCAATATAAAGCGATTTCTGCATGTAAAAACCCTACACGTAGTCCCCTTAAAAAGATCACTCTTAACGACCGAAAAAAACAACCCCCTCCATTTGTTCTGTTACAGTAACTCCAGATAATGGCCAAGATAACATTTAACATTTCTGCGACATTTCTCTAGGCCAAACACCCTTGGTTCTGCTGACTGACTCATCGGTACTTTTCGTTGTTGATGCCTGATCCCTTAATTGTAATACAATCATCCATCCACATCAGCACACCTGGTAACTACAGTCCACGGTCGGCTGGCTGGGGAGGGGGGTACAGATGAGTGGACACACTCTGGCTCAGTGACTCACGTCGGAAGCCAACACGACACTGCATCGAAATCAGTGGAGTTATGGACGGCCGTGCTGCTGGAGAAGCTGCGTTACGTCAAATCATGCGTGACAAGAGAACACAGAACACAGACTCCAAAAAAGAAGAGGAATAGAAGAGAGAGCCACGTGGATGGGGCTCTCCGCCTGCCTAATGAATGTGAACAGAGTTCAGCAGGGACCAATACGCACTTCTTCACAAGTGATAAAACAGCCATTGCACAGAGGAAAACGGTGCGTCTATCTCAATAGAAATGTCACCATGCTATAAGTATGCGATGACGGCGGGAACGAGGACAGACTGAGAAGTTGTCTCTCGAGGGCTTGATAGAAAAAATACTATTCCATTGGCAACCCTTCGTCTGCTTCGCCATCTGTTGCGCTGGGGACGCATACAAGTGTGTTTGTGCGTACAAACAGCTTGTTGTGTGTGTGTTGCACATTGTGTATGCCTCTCTCTGTGGACAGTCAACGTTACAGCTGGAGCATACTTGTGTAATCAGGAAAATAATGTTGATACCACTTTGAGTCTTGGCATATGTGGAGGGGTGGAAGAAGAAACGGCATATAGGAGTGACGCGATAACATTGAAGAAAATCAGTGTTGGGAGTCCAAATGCTATCTAAATGGAAAGCCTAGTGGACTCAATTTAACAGGTAGCCCGTCTCTCTCACTCTCCTGGGGCTTTGGAAGCACATGATTGGCAGCCAGTGGCACAGTTTATGCACCTTCTGCTGGATGTAGCCTACACATGTGTATGAGCATGCACACACACACAACACAGCGTACAGACACACATGGACACATACAGAAATGCATGCACACACGCACATGCACAGGCAGACACACACACACACACACACACACACAGCACACCTGGAAAACAGTGTGACATTTAAAATAACTCCATATCAGCTTATAGAGGCAATGTTAGATGCAGTTGGAGATGTTTTGTATTATTTATTTTTGCCGCACTCTCAAAATCGTCTCGGTTTCCGGTTCCCCGGTTCTCCAGCGCCGTGGCAATTCATTTGGAAGAAACAGCAGGTTCCCAGATCCCGGGGAGCTCCGAAACAGCGGGTCCCCGATCCGGGGCGGCTCTGAAACAGCACAGCAGCGTGTCGCAGGGCATCGTGCCCGTCACCTTTAAACGGGAAACGTGCCCAAGGTGACCTGTAATGGGCTCCCGGCGCTGGTGCTCGCGGCGCTGACGTCCGAGCCGGCGGGAGGCAGCCGCCGCGGGGCTGACAGGTAATGGGACAACCAGATTAGCGAGCGTGTGTCAAATTAATGCAGATGGCAGACGGGGAGAGGGCGGCGTGCGCAGGCGACACGGCAAAATGGTGGTGTTCTGTGGAAATATGCTTGCGTTTTCTCCGACAACTCTAGCCGTCACCTGATGCTTACACACATAAATACACGCACACACCTATTTTCCATCCCTCACACAAAAACACACACACACACACAGTCTCTCACTCACTCACACACACACACACACACACACACACACACACACACACACACACACACACACTCGTTGTACCTTGTAAATTGCTGCGCCTGGGGCTTTGATTAGATTGAGGAAGAAGAGGAGGAGGGGATGAGGGAGGAGGAGGGGAAGACGCCATGGATCAGATGAAGAAGTCGCTGGTGTGGAGGGATGGCTTGGAGGAGAGAGAAGAAGAGATGGACAACCACATACACACATATTACACACATACACACATATTAACAACCTTAGTCTACAGGGTCACACTGTTCAGACAGGGAGGGACACTTTACCCCCGGGAATTCTGCTGTAAGAAAGTAGGACTGCTGGATCGAGATTAGGGTTAGACAGATAGGGTTAGACAGGTAGAGGTGAGACAGGTAGGGTTAGACAGGGAGAGGTGAGACAGGTAGGGTTGGACGGGGAGAGGTGAGACAGGTAGGGTTAGACAGGGAGAGGTGAGACAGGTAGGGTTGGACGGGGAGAGGTGAGACAGGTAGGGTTGGACAGGGAGAGGTGAGACAGGGAGAGGTGAGACAGGTAGGGTTGGACAGGGAGAGGTGAGACAGGTAGGGTTGGACAGGGAGAGGTGAGACAGGTAGGGTTGGACAGGGAGAGGTGAGACAGGTAGGGTTGGACAGTACAGTGTTAGGGCGTACTCACCTGTGAAGTCTCAGGACCTGTTGCTGCTAACGTAGCGTAGCTGCTATACGTGGCCTCAGAGTTCCCACAGGACCAGCGACTAGACCACACCCTTGCTACCTGGCGGCAGGCGGACCCGCCAGAGACGTGTGGCCCCGTTATACCCCTCACACACCTAGGTCCACTCTGCTGGCTCACTAATCAAGGTCCACTCCACACCCTGCTAGATGCTTGGCCTCCTGTTTATATTCTTGTGGTATTTAATCATTGACAGGGTTTTATGACTGGATCATCCAGGGTCTGCTGGTAACTATGGTTACCGGGGAAGAGTGTAAAGTGGGTGTGATCACACTAGTCTAGTAACTATCGATATTAAGCATTGATAGCTAATATTGATACACTGAAGGATGAAATGCAAGTCATACATAGTGTTATTATGAACAATTTATTGATTAAAACACGTGGTTGAAACCGATGGGTTGCCATGGTGTTTAGACAGTCTTTCATTGGTCTTCCCCTGCCGTTGCCACGGCAACAAGCAGTTCTTATATCAGCCTTATCCTCCTCAACACCCTATCGTCTAGGTTGCCACGGAGACCGCCTTACAGAGTCCACTTCAAACATCTGGGGACAGAGGGGCAGCCTGTTAGCATGGTAAGCTTATGATTGTGTATTAAAAGATTTATTTGGAACGTGGATAATGTGTGTATAGTTTTAGTATAGTGTATAGTGTGTATAGTGTGTATAGTGTGTATAGTTGATAGTGTGTATGCTGTAGAGTGTGAACAGCATGTGTATAGTGTGTGTAGACCTGGTCTCTCTGTGTGTGAGCAGGCAGCATGCATAGTGTGTATAGTGTGTATAGTGAGTGTATAGTGTGTATAGTGTTTATAGTGAGTGTATAGTGTGTGTATAGTGTGTATAGTGTGTGTATAGTGTGTGTATAGTGTGTGTATAGTGTGTATAGTGTGTGTAGTGTGTAGTGTGTGTAGACCTGGTCTCTCTGTGTGTGAGCAGGCAGCGTGTGCAGCAGTATCTTCCTCCGCAGGAGGTGCATGTGTAGTGGGATGGGAACCCACAGGAGGAGCAGAAGGAGCGGGGGGGGAGGGACGAGGGAGGAGCACCTGCTGACAGGTAGTTAGGCTCCGCCCTCTCAGATAGATTCTACCAATCGGAAGATAAAGCACGTCAGACCCCTGGTTCATTAATTTACATATTATGACACATACATCCTAATATCATTATATAATACATAATATTACATTAAATTAGACAGACAGACAGACAGACAGACAGACAGACAGACAGACAGGTAGACAGACAGACAGGTACCTCCTCTTCTAGCAGAGTAGTGAAGTTCTTCCTGAATCTCTGTTTGAAGTGATCTCCCCTTGTCTTCCTCCTCTTCTTGCCTGAGACATACAGACAGATGGAGAGACACACAGATGGAGAGACACACAGATGGAGAGACACACAGATGGATAGAGAGACCTGAGAAAGACAAATCTCGGAAAGTGTGTTTTTTTTACAAACAAACACACACGCGCACACGCACACGCACACACACACACACACACACACACACACACAAACACACACACACACACACACAGATGTACCAGTGTCCTCTGTGTCGCTGAAAGCCGGAAGGCGGGCAGTAGGACCCTGGGGAGGCAGGGAGGACAGCGGGTCGTCCTGGAAGTTATCCTTCTCTAGCGCCTCCAGCTGGCGACTCAGCCTCCGCTGTCTGGTGGCCTCGTCCAGAACCCTCCTCTGGGACTCTACACGGGCTGGTCATATATACTATATTATAATACTAGATATAAAGTAATACTGCATTTATATATCTATACGGTTGTATGTATGACTGCATTCTATATCCGCTAAACACAAAGAAGTAAAACATGCAAAACAGTATCGGTAAATGCGGCTAATACATAATATAATGTAAAGAGGTGTAATCAAAATAAACATCATATACCTCGTATTACATTATTTAAAGAGGTGTAATCATAATAACAACCATATACACAGTATAATAAACTATTTAGTTGGATCGTACCGGAGCCTTTCTTTTCCAGCACCATATTGTTTGTTGTGAGTTCTACGGGACACACAAAGGGACAATTTCACTTTCAGTTTCCAGCTGTGTGTCGCCCCCTTGTGGCCCACTCATCTTTATCACCCTTATAAACGAGTCCACCTTTATAAACGAGTACACCTTTACACACAAGTTCACTTTTATAGATGAATTTACCTTTATACACGAGTTCACCTTTATACACAAATTCACCTTTCATTCATATTTAATTGTAAACCCTCCTTCAATACATCATTTCAAAAGGCTTAGCAGAAGAAGTTTCTCGAAAATTATCAAGTGACGTAATTGATTGATTTAAATGTTTTATTAAAATGACAGTTGTGCTTCTGTTCAGACTAACGTGTCAATTTATAACGTCAACTTTGTACAACCTTCTGATAATCTTGACACACCTCTCAAAAAGACACAAAGTCTTGGTGTAGAGAAAAATTATTTATTAAAATCTCAAAAGACTAATCTCTTAATGATAACAAATAATTTAAAGCAGTTTTTACAAAGCCCAAATATACTCTTTCTCAAATGTGATTAGTTGGAGATCCTTAGTCACTGTGCATGAGAGATAAAAACATGTTAACATATAAATGACCAACAAATTTAAACAATACAAATAGTAAGTAAAAAAAAAATCAGTCAATAATAATAATAATCTGGTCTGTGATTGGTCCGAAGATTAGCCAATCACAGACTCCGCTCGGCAGCCTGCGGAAATGCAATGGGAGCAGGCCTGGTTTCCATGGCAACGTCAGAACGTATAGAGGGAGGATGATCCACCATATTGTGTCCAGAAAACACACACACACACACACACACACACACACACACACACACACACACAGTGTAGCCTGGATGGTTTGCATAGATTGAAGATGGAGTGTGGTGTAAGGAGTCTTAAGGCCAGGTTTTAGCCAGATGACCTTCACATTAGAAAGGTAACCAGTTGATTTGAGAACCATGAGAACCAGCGGGCAGCATCGCCTAGAGACCCACACAGGCTATTCAACACATAATTCTGTCACCGTGGCAACACATCAAAACAGGCCTACGTATGGTAACAGACAACACCATCACAACGTAAAGAGTGTATTACCATGGTAACAGATAACATCACACCATTCCAATGTAAGGAGTCTGTCACCAGGGTAACACATCACATCATCCAAACATTAAGAGTGTGTGTGGCCATGGCACTAGATAACACATCACACCATCTCAAGGGTTACCATGGTGAGGAGTGCGTTACCATGGTAACAGACCACATTGTCCCAATGTAACAAGTGTAATGTAACCATGTAACCATGGTCGCACTTGGGATGGTGTGATGTGTGACCATTGTAACGGTCTCTCTCTAGGGGTCTACGAAGGACACCATGATGTAGCGGGTGCCCTGGGTGGTGGGCAGGCCCTCGTGGTAGTGGGTCAGGCGGCCCGGGTGCATGAAGGACCAGCCCTTCCTAGGGGCCTCCACGTTACACTCATACCTCAGGAACCTGCAGCCCCCACCCTGGGGGAGGAGAGAGCGAGAGAGAGGTGACTTCCTGGTTCTCCTTCTAGTGCTAGATAAGTAGAGATGTAAGATCCCAGTTCTACCTAGCATAGTAAAACAAGTGTTGTGTTTGCAAGTCCTCACTAGTGTAGTAAAACAGGTGTGTGTGTGTGTGTGTGTGTACCTGGTAGTCTATTCCTTTGCTGTTCAGGGCGATGTTGATGGTGAAGGTGGAGGAGTCGTGATGCGGCCGCAGAGACGGCTGCTCGTCTGGACGATACCGAACCACAAAGTTCATGATGGCCTGGGCCTACACACACACACACACACACACACACACACACACACACACACACACACACACACACACACACACACACACAC
>JAOPJO010000001.1:14237084-14247261 GCA_027123675.1 Molva macrophthalma
CCACCCCATCCCGCTTTAAACCCCAAATTAAAGCAAAGATCAGATTTCACAGGGAGCTGTCGGTCGAGGCTGGTGCTGTCACTATCGGGATAATGTGGTAGTGACACAGCAGTAATGGCAACGACAAAGACCTGCGAGGGATCAGCGGCATGCCCATTAGATAATCACATTAATAATGTCCCCAAAAGAAAACATGAGAAAGAAAGACAGCAACAGCAAGGTAGCCTTCACACTGTAGGATGGAAATTGATCCATTGGAAAGACCCATTTCTTAGAGTTGGACAGCAAATAACTTCCTGTGTGTTGCCAATGGGTAGGCGATTGATTGAGCTGATTATTTTCATATTTCATTTTATTCAGTGGAGTCTTGGGCACTTAGGTTTAAATGTATTGTCATAAACATGTGATGTGTTGGTAAGACATCCTTTCTGACTGAAATGAAGTGTCAATTGAATGGAGAAATGTGCATCAAATTAAGATGAACATGATCTATTCAAAGGGTTTTAATACACTTGATTTATTTATGACACTTTTTTCATATACATGTGTTGTACATTTAAATAAAAAACATAAATAACACGCACAAAGCTTATGTAAATAAGCAAAAGCTTATTTAAATGTATGAATGCATTAAATCTATCTATCTATCTATCAGCTATTGAATTAAAAAACATTTTCCTAGCTACCATCAGACGGAACATTGCAGTACAGTTTACAACAAACCATTCATTCATTCATACATTAATTCATTCATTTGGCAAACATGAATGTGCAGAATTTAAAGAGTTTTAATTTTACCAAAACAGGTTGACAATTTAACACAAAATGAAAAAAATGTTATGTTAAAAATGTTAACAGTCCGCAATATTGAATAAAGTCTTACCTGAGAATCCCAAGACAGCGTTTACAAATATCTCAACAGAGTGATGTAAATCCACCCATGTCTCTCTCCCCGTTGATCTTCCTCAACTCTGTAAATCTGTGTTGAAGAGGGGAAACTCCACTGTCCCTCCCTGCTCCCCCACTTTGATAACAACCGGCACAAATGACAACACGAGCCCGGGTCGGAGAAGAAGAAGAAGAAGAAGGAGAAGAAGAAGAAGAAGAAGAAGAAGAGATTTACAGCACTTTGGATTCTATCTTTTGAAATATCACTGGTGGTTCCCCCTCCTCCCTTGAGGAGCTAGTGTCACTGATACAGAAATCATTTGCCCCCCTTCTCCTCGTGCATTTACAGGCGTGTGCGCAGCGCTCCTTAATTAACTGTAGTGGAATCTCTGCTCCCCGCGCCGTCCGCATGCTTCCATTGAGAGTCTCGAGCGTCTGAGCGTGCGGCTCGGGAGCCGCGTTCCCCTCAGCGCACACCAGTAAGTAACGGATGTTGCTCCACAGCCTTGGCTGTGTGTGTGCTCTGCGCGCTCACACTGTAACACAAGTCCTAGAGCCAGCCTGCTTCTACATTACATTACACAGTGCGTGGGGCGAGTCCACCTGATCATTAGCTTCTCGGCAAAACGCAAATCAGTTCGACTTGCACGGTGCGCAGAACGACCGGGCTGAGGGGGACATTTTATATTTATTTCATAATTTCCTCCTTTCTTCTGATTTGACAGGGATGTGTTTTTTATTTGTTTTGGTTTTCTATCTTTGCATTCTACATTAGCATGTTCTACTCTTACAACCCTGGAGAAAGACAGCCTATAGAAAACAAAAGTACTTAGATCATTATTAATATTAAGAACCTTGAACAAAAACATATGTTCTTGTATGTTACAAAACACTGTACGAAAAAAGGGAATTAAAAAAGTAAGTTGCACAACAATGTGGGTTGCTAGGAACAGGTGACCGGTGTCTATGGGACTGGAGGCCAACACCACTACAGGAAGAGGAAGTGTGGAAGCACTGCCATCCCCCTGCAACGACCAGGGGCCCCTCAACTGAAACCAATATTCCCGTGCAGTCAGGGACCTCATCGATACGACGGGGGGGCAGATTGAATGGCAGCCGTACAGTGAGAGGAGGGGAGGTGACGACGGCGAGATGTGAAATGAATCTGTTTATCTGAGCATGTATGTGTTGCTCCATCCTCTCTGCTCCCCCTGCACATGAGCTAAGACTGCTTTTCCTCTGTGTCCTTGCGTCTGCCTTCCTTTTGATTTTCCTTTCTACCGCCGGTGTTGCAGTAACACAACCCAAGGCCGTCTAACCCGAGTGCCATCACAAGAGCTACTGGGACTTTGCATTTTTATTCCCATTGTGCGTTTTCTTTTTTTTTTATTGACAAGATTGAGTTCCAGCCAGAGACTTGTGCCCAAAGTGAGGCTATGGCCTTGAGCGTCCTCAATCTCTCCTCAAATCTTGAGTTGAAAACGGTTGTGAGATCGCAATGCAAAAATAGACATTTTCTCCGTCTAAACAGGCGGGAACGGTTGTACGACGGCAATAAATTGTGGGACAGCATTATCTCCTTTCCTTGGGTGAAGGATGGTCCAGTGTACCCTATGCTAAAGAAGATAAGAAAGGAAGCATTGAAGCACCTTTTCTTACCATTTAAAAAATTTGAGCAGCTTTTATCATGGCTGCCGACTTAGTTACTTCCAGGTCATTTCACTGAGTTAGCAACCTTCCTAAGCAAAAAAGACTATTCGACTGCAGCCCGAATCTCTCGTGGAAGCGTTGTCTGGTCACCTGCTTGACTCCTGAGTCGCCTGACGTCAGCTAATGTAAAGCAAGAGGAGTTCTTTTATCTGGAACATGGCCGCAGTGTACGATTTCTAGCCCTCGCAATGACAATTAAACATGATCCACGCCATTATCCCAAGCAATGTGAACTTGTACACCACCATTGCTACGTCTCCACCCATTCTCGGAGATGGGGCACACCATGCATGTGGTACAGACCTGACACCTGTATGTGCGTGTCCACATCAAGCGAGGACTTATAAGCTCATAAGCTGCCCCTACGTGTGTGATGGCTGAGACGGTTGTGAGCGCACTGGGCCTTTCGTGTTAACGGAGGAGATTATGAATCTGGATATATCGAAATTCAGAATCTAGAGATTTCTGTAGGGTAAACGGAGCCAATAAGAGAGACGCACCATGACAGACTTGTACAGTGCAATGAGAAGCAGCAATAGATGGTTGAACTGTGTGGCGGTTAGTCCCCGCAGTACGAGGCCACAGCTCCATGGACTTGGTGACTGGCATTTGGGGAATCCAACCCAACCCAAAATAAGAAGGTTTGATTTCAGCGGGTGCTGCATGTGACCTTGAGAGTTCACGGAGGGAGAAAACGACAACACCTTGCTCAACTTCCTTCTTTGTGACAGCTGCAATAATTCAACCTTTGACCTTTGTGTTATGGCTGCCATCACTGTGTGCGCACCACTCCATCCATGACCTCCCCTCACAATTGTTTGGAAACAAGTGTATTCTATGAGTACGCTGTTTTTAACAGGTGAGACGGCTCAGCCCACGGCTGGGACCCAAACATGCCTCAGATAATGTGCGTCAGCTCAAGCTCAAATATCTTTGACATTTTGAAAGTCTAAATGTCTCTTTGAAAAGAAAACAAACGATACTTTTACGGCATGTATAGTATGTGGTGAAGTATGGTATACAATACCAGTGGTGTAGTATAATACAGCATTGTGTAGTACAGTGCACACTGTACAGTGTGTACAGTAGTGCAGAATAGCATTAGCCTGAGAAGCAGACAAATCTGTGAGCTCCTGTTTTATTTGCTCTGGCATATGCTTCTGGCCCCCTCCCGTTCAGACAGATGTCCATCAAACATGGCCTGGGATGGGCCAATCACAACCGTTAATCTAATATGGGGCGGGTTTGATACAATGACTGTACAGAGGAGCGCCGTTGAGGCATTTTCATAAACAGCCAAGATGGCTGCCACTGATTTGTCACACGTTTCGTTGCTCTGATTGGTTGTATGTCTATCCAATTGTGCCCACAGCCATTAAGGTCTGTGCCTGCTGAAAAAAATCCTTTAAATCCTAATGAACTGAGAGGTTCCAGAATAATACGTATTTGCGAATTGGTCTGGCGATGTCAGGCTAGTATAGCATATGAGCCTATCAAAGTATAATATAGAAAATTTAATGAAACATGGAATGGAAACAAAGAAAATTCTGTGAGTCTCTTCGGCTTATTGTTTCTAATCTATTCAGTGACACACTGCACCATCAAGACTCTTCCAAATAATTTCCTAACCTGATAGCATGTCCAAAATGTACAACCCCCTAATGATTTTGACATGGTTGTTCCCTCAACTCATGTTTGAAGCAACTCTGCAGTGGAAATTAAATTCAAATTGGTGGACCCAGATATGGCATATCAGACTCGCTGGCTACTTCACAACCCCTTACAGGCTTTTTTTCCTCATTTTTTTTACAAAGGAGTATATATATTCAATACCTCGACTGAGGGAGCTTTCCCAGATATCCCCAAAGGCATGTTTTTTTTCCTTCTGTGTTAAAACATTAAAAACAATAAACTAATAGAGAGAGAAAAGGAAGGAGAGCGAGCGAGAGAGCGCTAATGACATGGCCCCAAGATAAGACATTGGTATTTTGTGCCAGGGTTGGTCAGCACAGAAAAATGTCAATAAATCATTGTGCTTTGCTCCAAGCTGAGGTTGTGAGCGCTTGTTTCTGTGATATGCCGCGGGATGAAACATGAAACATTTTATCTTTTCTTTTTTTTTCCTTTCCCTAAGCTAAGCCTAGTCTTGTCATAACAGCCAACTGAAAAGGTTTCTGTGCCCTAAAAAACACATGACATTTCAGGATGATATTAATGCTGATTACAGCGACATTGTGCCCACTGGGATGATTGGTATCACGCAGAGAATGTCATACTATACACTGGACATAAAAACTAAGCCGCTTTTATGAATATACTTTTAAACAGTTGAAGAAGGAGCAGAAAGAGGTTCAGGTGGGGTTATAGAGGTGGTGTGTATGTGCTGGGGTTCACACTTGGATTCAAGAAAAATAAGAAGATACGCAATATGAATTATTTTCACGTAAATATTGTAATGTTTTTATACCATTAAATAATTATTATCATAATAAGCTTATAGATAAACACTTATTACCACCATTGAAAATAAGGGAGAAGCGATGGGCCAATGGCCTGTGATTGTGTAAGCCCAGGCCAGTTTCCCTCATTGTTGACACAGTGCAAAGTACATCAATCATTGTGGATAAATCACATTCCAGGAAGGTGGAGTAAAATGATGAAGGATGCCGTTCAAGTCGTTCATTTACATTTTCCTTTCTCTATTCTTTTACTCAGTGTCTTTTTCCTTTGATAGATTCACAGCTTCTTTCCGGAAAGGTCAACGTTAAAATACCTGGTGTCTGCTCTATTTGCATCAGCCACTTCCTGTGCTCAGTCAAGTAAGAAATGAGATTGTATTTTTTTTCAAGAAAGGCAGAGTGAGAAACTGGCCTTTGAATCTCACTTCAGTAGAGTATTAATATCTAAGTGGGTGGAATCTGATCAAACTAGCTATTAAAATAAGAAGAAATCTTGGAACTTGATGTTTTTTCAATTTACCGGTGCCCCCTCGCGTTTAATGGAAATTGAGCGGCTTGACTTTAACATCGGTTGATCTTAACATTTAATAGATTCCATTATATGTTTGTCTTGGATAAGAGTGAGGAATAGTTCACCAAGCAGAAACATCTCATTAACTTCCCAGACACAAACCCTCCAGCTCCAAAGGTGCGCTCTGGGAAGAGCAGGCACAGATTAGAAAGACTAGTATTTGCCTACAAAACCTCTCACACCTATAGAATAGGACGCCTATGCAATCTTTATTGTTTCTGCAATAACATATATCTTCAAATTGGTATTAATCCTTTTTTATTTAACTAATCAACCGAGAGCTCCCTTGTGTTCAAGCACTATACAATTCCAAATGTCTGTTGGATGTTAGTAGTATTGCAATATCATGCGGGAAGCAGAGACGGATAGGTAGATAAGTCAAACCTCTAGCCGTTCTCCCAGGCCAAATGGGTGATGGCGGTCTCTATAGACAGCAGATGCTGTCGCCTTCTGGCTCTCAGCCTCAACGTTTTATTCTAGAAACTATCTCTGTCTCTCTTGAGATTGTCCACGGTAAAAAATTGCACCCTTGCATGGCATTCAGGTAGAGGAAAAACAAGGCTTTAAAAAAGCGTTTCCCTGCCTAGAAGAATGTGATGTCTGTGTGAACAGTCGGCTAAGCTAAGTGGTTGTCTTAATTATGCCTGAGTTTGAATCCACGATGATGTGCCTTTCTTTTATCTAAGCCTTCTTGAGAGTAGCTCACATCTCAGATTGGGTTTTACTTAAGATTGTGCTTACCTTTAAAAATGTATATTAATGATTTATATGCCATTAATGCCAAGCATTGTAAGTCACTCATGTCACGGTATATGTCATGATACATCATGAAATGAGAGCTGCCAAGACATCATTAAAAATACATGTCGCTGATGTAATGCAACTGTATTCCCTTTATAAGTACATTGCCTGAAATTAAATCACAAAGTGTCCTTGAAGTGTTTACCATCTCAGTCTCGTCCTCAAAGATAAACAGTTTGCGACACGTGTCTCACGTCAACACATCCCGATCGCTATCCTGTACACACACACAAACACACACATACATACACACACAGGCACACACATACATACACGCCTGTGTAAATAAATGCTTTTTCGTCTCTGACTGAGTGTCAAACCGAATGCAAGTCTTGCTTTGATCGTTATTCGTCTGTGTAATGACGACAGCACCGTGGAAAAGCCATTTAATACCATATAATCAAGCCTCCTCTTTAAAACCAAGCTCAGAACTCGTGGTGGAGGGGGAAAAATTTTGATTTGTACCGCTGTCTACAATAAAATTGGCTGTTGCTGCCAACGTACTGAAGGTGAGTTGTGTGAGAGGAAATCAATTAGGGCTCTTTGGTGTCATTTGTCAGAGTGATGCACATCTGTGTCAGGCGGCCTGGCATCGCTCTGTTGTGTTTTCTGTGTGTAGACACAGATTCTAAGGATTCTTCGATTTAAAAATCCCTTCTCCTCGCATGGCCAGATGAACTTATGCAGCCATTGATAAGTGTGCTTGGTGGAAAAGCACTCAGCAAAACCAAAAAAGGGCACTACAATATATCTCAATATATGTATACAATATATGTCATTTGTAATGTAGTGCAATGGCAGGCTTTCTGAAACTGATTTGACACTGATTCCAGAAACACTTGAACCCTGAATATTCTGTGGGCTGGCTACATGTAGAGGCTGAAGACTGAAGGTGTGATTGGGATGATGGGAGATTTTAAGTTCATAGTCATTATCTGCTCAGAGACTGTTGAATAGACCAAAGGCCACTAAAAAGCTGTCAAATGATGACCCAACCCCTAATTGCAGAGGGATTTTCTCCCACTTTGTCATATATTTCACAGGAGGCAATTTATATATATATAATAGCTGTAATAGGTCTGAATAGAAAGTAACACTACATAAGACTAACAACGATTTGAAAAACAAGGGTTACAAATGAGGTAGACCTATTTTGTTTTTATATATTTATGGGCTAGGAAATATAATTTTCCAAACTACAGTTCTTCTCATCATCCATAACTGATATAATAGGGAAATGAGTCATATAAAAACCCCAACTGTACATTCTGAGCTCTGTGAAGAGGGGAGGTTGCATATCAAGTTGGCTGGCTGAAGTACCTGCTGCGAATGGCTCCTGCGAGGATGGGGGGGGGAACCGAAAAGCATTTTTTCACCCCGCCAATGGAAGACTGAGTCAGGTTTATGACTACGGGGAGCAGAGGGTGGCCTTTATTTCTCTGAGAAGAATCATTATTATTGCCCTGCAAATTCATGGCTTGCTTCTTGAGAGAACCTACGAGCAGAGTGCCTGTCATTTCTCTTACCGGCTTATACATTATTAATAAGTCGAAGGTCCTAGCATCCACTGTACTGTATGCTACTACCATACATCCTCAGTGGAAACAACACCAAGATGTATGCAGTGTTTGTGTTTTCTGTTCTGTGCCGTATATGCTCGCGAAGGGGTTTTAGATGTACTCTCAATTATGGATCCCTAAGATCATACACAATTGTAAAAACAAACCTACTTTGACCTTGTCACAAATAATTTCACATTTCTTAAAAAAAGGGCTTGCTACAAATCATGTACAGAGCCTAATACAATATATACAAATATTTCACGATTTTGAAACAAATGATCTGTAGAATCATGAAGGAGAAGTCTTAACCAAGCTGTACCTATCTTTCATCGTAAATTCCCATTACGGTTAAAGACGAAGGAGAAAAAATAACATTTTCTTGACGGATTGCAGATGGATTTGACGAGAAGGCATCTCCATGGGAAGAAATGCTTTATTGCCTTCAAAAGGAAAGGGATTTATGTTGATTCTCTGCTGATTCCTCTGCTACAGTTATCTACCGTTATAGGCAGCTGTGTACTAGCATGTGGACTGGTTGACGCTTGACTTCTTGCTATCGCTGGTCACAAGTTAACAACCCTTTTACCATTTAGTCATTTAAGGGTTCTTTCATCCATAGTGGCTTACAGTGACTCCAGATACATGTTATTAAGGAGCAATTTAAAGGTCAGCTATCTTGCTCAAGGATGTTTACAAGTTACTTGTGGACTTGAATGGAACCAGGTCCCTAGCCACTATACACTATCCTGCCCATTATTGGACATTTTTGCATTACGACCCCAAAGCATACAGACAGACAACAGTATATGTGTCTCTAGGATAACGGTGAGGAATAGTTCACCCAGCAGAAATATCTCATTACCTTCCCAGATGGAAATCTTCCGGCTCACAACGTGGGGTATGGGAAGAGCAGTCACACAAGACACAGAGTGCCCTAGAATTTAATTACCAACCTGTATGCCTACTAAATGGTATATCTATACAGCGTAGTTTCAAGAAAAACAGTTTTAAAGTGGATGTTCATCAGAGCTTTTACTGGGATATTCTTTTCTTTGCGAAGGTGCTATATAGCCAATTTCTTTTTTACATTCTAGGTTGTTCCAAATATAGTGATTATAATGTAAGTATTGCAATATATCAGGTACAAAACAGATTTACCTGGGCTCAAACACTATAATAATATTTTCCTCAAACATATTCATATTTTACCAATTTTGTTGTTTTGAGACTGTTTTGAGACCCTTTGAGACTGCAATTTTGAATAAATGCTTAACAAATGAGTTGATTTCACTGAAAGTGTGCTAAACACTAAATTAATATTCATATGAACACATCAATAATTGACATGAAAGTCTGTTACTCAGTTACACATGAAAACAACATTGTGAGACTAATTGCATAATTGTGGTGTGCTTCACTTAATACTTCAACCAATTAGTGAATTCAAAGTTGATATTACTACCATAAAGAGCAACCATACGGAGACATCATTTGATGTATGGAGACCTAATTAGCTTTGATTGTGAATTCAAGAAAGGAAAGGATCTTTTCGCTTATACAACACGGCAGCAATACAAAACCTCTTCTGACTGAAAATCTGGCCATGGCTCATTTCTCTCAAGGCTGAAAAGAAGTTTAAAAAAAGTAAAAATAAAAACCAAGAAACAAGGCCCGTGTTGCTGCGGTAGTGTGACATTTTGACCTGGCATCCCACCAGAGCAAGTAGCCCATAAATACCTAGATAAACAAAGCGCATCGGAATGTACACACACCCAACAGAACACACACGCGTACGCCCATAAACACACGCAGACACGCCCTGTAATCAAGGCACTCTGACATCTGGTATATTCACAGTCCTGTTTCATCCCACGTTTTCGTTTCTTCTGCTTTTCCTGTTGCTTCTGGAGCACCCATCCCTCAAGCACCCTTCAGCCCCACAGCAATCATCCCATTTAGACGCCCAGAGGGGCGGTCGGTTGTAGCAGTGTGTGGGGTGGGGGGGTGGTACTTTGTTGTTCCATACCGCTGTCTGTACCTCCAATTATCCTCTTCACTACCCAATGATCTGTTAATATTCATCTTGTGTGTGTGTGTGTGTGTGTGTGTGTGTGTGTGTGTGTGTGTGTGTGTGTGTGTGTGTGTGTGTGTTTTGGTTGGTGTGTGTGTGTGTGAAAAAAGTGAGA
>JAOPJO010000001.1:14248082-14260673 GCA_027123675.1 Molva macrophthalma
TTTAGCCGGGTGGTTCCATTGCTCAGGCTACATGGCAGGTAGCTCACAGTGTTCCTGTTTTAGCCGGGTGGTTCCATTGCTCAGGCTACATGGCAGGTAGCTCACAGTGTTCCTGTTTTAGCCGGGTGGTTCCATGCAGCCATGAGGATCCACTGTTGTACAGTGTGGAGGTGCTTCACAGCAAAACCGGAAACTCATTCATGTGAAAGCTATTTTAACCAATAAAGTTTTTCTTTCTCAATATACTGGTTGATTGAATCTCTGTGTGGTGTTTCTTTTTGCATATCAGTGATAAAGAGTTATATTGTCAACAGGCTCAGTATGTCTCCTTACCACACAAATACACATCAAATGGGTTGGCTTAGTCCTCTACATGGGCTGAGGCCATATAGAGGACATTATTCACAACAAACATTTGACAGAATAGGAGAATGGGCTTCATGCCTTCTTTAAATACACAGTAGTTTAGAGGTTATATGCATGTATGCATAGGCATATCTTTCTATATTTCATTTGAGAATTGCTTACTTACTGTATTTTCTGTTCATATTTGTACTTATGTTGTATTTTCTATTGACTCTTTGTTATTATTATTCTATCATGAGCAATCCGATTGACCTTGTTAATAACATACTGGTTAGGTTTTCCTCGCCTCCATCCTGATATTCACATTTGTGTTTCGCAATGAGCATCGGTCTGACCTTGGTAGGCCTTGATTCCAAAATATGGGCGCAACCTTACATTGTTCAAAAAACTCCAGCCAATCAAAGTGACGGGGGTGCTTACTTCGCTCTTGCTGAATGGAAGTAAAGCAAAAAAAATCCTAATCTGAGAGAGCCTTCTGTGCAGATTTCTGTTTATCTTTTAACATCGTTATTCAGTTTATTTCTGATGAAAACAGTTTTGATTGCTGGGTAGATTGGTACACCTTTCTTGTGCATTATTAATTTTTGGCAGATTGTGTCGCTCCTTGTTCTTCATGAGCTGAAAGCTCTCAAGGCAAACACTGATTGGCCCTAGCATTTTTGATTTTTTGGGAGAGGCTTTTAAAGGACCGGAGGTCAGCCTGATCCGCTGAGAGAAACAGAATGTGAACTTGCGGGATCAGGATGGCCTCAAGAGGCTACTGGGCAGGAATAAATATATATAAAAATGAATTCAAGCCAAATTAATATAGAGAGCGAAGGTTTCTCCTTAAAGTAGAGTACAGAAGAGTACAGAAGAAAAAGCGTTTTATAAAAAAAAAGTGTAAATCGAAATCAAACAATAAAAATAATAATTGTGCGGGCTCATTGCATCTGATACACTGGAGGAGTTGATGTACTTCTGACTCCAGGCTTGAATGAGACATATGTGCATATCATACTGAACAACAAATTCCCTAATAGCTAAGCAATATTGCAAGCAATAAAGGGTTCATCTGAAACTAATTGTTTTTTTTATTCTGGCAAGCGAGCACTGCACAGGGGTGAAGTCTGTCAGCCGGGGTGAGCAGAAAGACCCAGCATCTCTGGGTAGTTGTAGACTTTCAAAGATCCTGCTCAAGGAAATTGTGAAGAAAATAAAAATACAACAGTCGAACGTGACTCCAAGAGTGTGTTGAGTAGTCCATACAGGTGAAGCAAATCTACCTCATTAGTCTCAGCATCGGGGTCTGTTTGATTTATTCCCCGGCGCCGGGGATGTGGACAGGCGCCCACTCGTTGGCTCGGGGCAGGCACCATGACAAAAGCAAAGCAGTCTTGCTAGCTATTGCTGCCTACCCTTTGGCATTAATCATCACGTCTCGGCCCATTTACATTTTTCAGACAGAATAGCCTGTTGCTTTCGACAACAACAAATTGGCATTTCATGCCACTCTCTCTTCTTCAGGTGCACCTCTAAACAATTTGTAACTAATGAGACTGACACGGACTCAACCTAATGAACCTCTTACATTACCAGAGCTCCTGTTTAGAGGTTTGTTGCTGTTGTTGTTGTTTATGCCCTTTTAAATCAATTTGAGCAGCGCCAGTTGGCTGTGTAGCCCTTTATTTAAAACATGGAATGGTCACTTACATATTTGGTATTATAATTTTCATGTGTTATTGTAGACGGAGCTTATCTGGCTCAATCCAGCTGACTTCAACATGAAATCCAGCCTTGTACCCAGTAGCCCAAAATAGAACTATTGTGGCATATTGAGTTCTAGCCCGTTGCTCCCATACTCACAAAAGATGTTTTTTTGTACAGGACTTCACTGGTCATTTGACGCAAAGAGTTCATGTTTATTTATTTTTAAATATAACTGAAGAAAAAAGGGAAAGGGAGTTGCATGAAAATAGTTCTTTGCTGGGAAACAATATTTCATCTTTTACAAATGCATTCGGAGATTTGTTGTTATTTTCTCACTGAATCGATGTGTTCGCTAGCATCGCCTCTCACAGTCCCCTGGTCGTCACCAAAGCACAGAGCTTATTGTCTCCCCACGTAGACAAGACCGTGTAATGCATCCCTGCTCACGAGATCCCAATTGAACTGACTTGTATGTGGGGAAGTCTATCGAGAGGCACTTTAAGACATAATGAACACTTTATTATCGACGCTCACCGTGTAATCCCTGTGTTTCTATAGGACTGGATGTCCTTTGACCGAACCCCCCCCCCACACACACACACGCACACACGCACACACACACACCCCCACCACAAGAATGGAAACTAAATCACACACCTCCAACCAGCTTTAGCGAGCACGGTCGTCACACTCAACAACCTCATCATGTTGCTTCGAGACTCGGCCGACGATGCCCTTGAAAAGCACAAAAAAAAGGAAAAAAAAACACCTCTGAGGACATCGATTCGCTCCAGCTATTGTGATGCTGACTCAAGTTTGCGGAGCCGCGCGTGTATTCAAAGCGGGCCTTTCTGCGTAGTCAGGGGGATAATGAAGCACGCCCGACACATTCTGTCGCTATAACTAAGTTGTGGCGTCCATTATTATCCACCCCTCTAAAGAAAAATGATAAAACATTCTTGATTAAATCAAGATATTCATGAGTGGATGTTGATAGCGTGGCTAGCCCTTGCATGCTATTAGCATTCCCTCTACGTCGTCCCCTATCCCTGCCTCATGACGTGCTTAATGATTCTGCCGGCCATCGACAGAAACGAACGCATGGCAGCCAATGGAAACATAATCCCCAGTATTACAAGTCCTCTGATATGTAATTACACAGACGTTAGGGCTGAGACGGCTCCTGCCATCGTGTTGCCGCTGCCCCCTTTTTTTTTCTCGTTTTGAGGCACAGACAAGCCTATACGCCTCGCTCGCTCTTCTAATTATTTTTTTTTTGCTCTTCTCCCTTTTTTCATGGCCAGTCTCTTTGTCATACTCTCTAGTCGGAGCTCTGGCCTGGGGAGTCCATCCCTAAAGACATGACACTGGCTGCCTTGTGTGACTGTAAATAGGCAGCGGGCAGCTAGCCCAGGTCCAACGTGAGCTCTCCAGATTCAGACCGAGGACTCGAGGAATATAAAGCTGAAAGGACTCTGCCACTCAAAGTCAAGTCGGTCACATGGTTCGAAAGCCCTGATAGGTCTTCAGTCTGTAAGGTGTAATGCAATGGTGTGTGTATAATGTATACCCTTACGAGTGTATTACACAGCTCACTGGATGTGTATAGGATAGATCTCATAATCAGAACAATCAAATACCATTATTGCCAGATTTGATGTGGTAGCCACTGTTTGATATCTATCTATCGCTCCATCTATCCATCTATAGATGGATGGACAGATTGACAGACAGACAGACAGACAGATAGAAGAGAGCTGTAGTGAAATTGAGAATAGTATTAGGAAGAACATATTTCTTCTTGTATTACATGCTTTGAGCAGCTCCAGTGTCTCCAGTCACACAGGCTTTGGTAATTGTCTGTGTTCACCAGATAAAGAGGAGAAACAATGGTTTTAATGCGCTTGTTGCGGGAGCAAGTCCAACAAGCAGTGTTTCAGAGGAAGCCAATTGTTTCCACAAAGGCTGAATGTAATTTGAGTGACAGATTATAAGCATATTGGTCTGTGACTGACCAATATGCTTATGACCTGTCACTCAGTGATGCTGAATTGTTCTACGATGAAAAATGGGGTAAATGTGTGTCGGGATGATAATTCTACGACAACACTTTTCTCAATTTGGTGGGAAATAAAGTTGTATTACTCTTAATGTTGTGTGGCAGTTATCTCATTTAGCCCTTAACTTTGCCTTGCTTCTCAATTTCATTAACAATTGTGAATAAATCCTAATTGAGTGGTTGGGGGATTCTACAGTTCTTTGTTCTTGTATTGGTTCAAAGTGCAGCCTCAGTCTGTTTGCTCCCATTTTCATTAAAAGAATGACAATCAGTCTTGAAGTGTCTTTGATATTGACTCATTGTCATTGATCTGAGCATAACTGCAACATTTCTATTAGACAACGGTTAACATGAATTTGACTATTGCTTATCCACGAAAAAGGGGCTACCCAAGATAATTTCTGTATTTTGTTTTGGCGTTTTAACTAGGCCCATTTATCTTCAGTTTAGGGACATGTCATCTGAGCATAGTTCCACTCCAAGAGGAACACTATCTCTCTTCTACCTGTGTTCTTTGAGGCTTGTTGTTGGATGTCTCTTCCAAATGGATAATTGATGTCATCTGCCCTCTAGAGATGTGCTAAGGTAAAGCAAGAGCCTTAGTTCCTCCTCAACTTGTAGCCCAGGCCTCCACACACACAGCTCATGCACAACTCACGCATCCTTAATTACACCATAAGTCGATAGCAGTCACCTTATTGTGTGTCAAATGTAGCTCATTAGCATAGCGCTCACGGTTAATCTCGTGTATCACAGAGACAGACTCTGCAATCAGGAGAAACACCACTAGGGCCCTGACGCTCTTCACTCTGGAGAGGGTGATTGAGTCCTTGAAGGCTCCCTGGATAGACTGACATGGTAATTTATCTGCCGTCTGTTTGAACCTTTTAACATCGCCTACATATAGTACTACCGCTAAGATATAGGCTACACATCCGTGCATTTAGATGTCCTGCCAGTCCAGATGCCACTGGCCCCAGCCTGTGTGATGTAGTGACAGCGGTAACAGCTCAGAAACCAGTAGATCTACCCAGGGGTTGGGGCTATACCGTACAGTAAACTCCTAAATCTGGGAATGTTATAACATGGCATTGCCCTCCGCCGGAGCATAAACATCGCAAGCCGAGAGATTAGTGCCGCTGCTGCCGCGCGTAAAGACGATTAGCAAAGATTATTAACAAACATGTTGGATTAGACGCCGCAGTATCAGCACCACCACCTACTTTTCCTGACATCCCAACTGTGTCATTAAAACAGAAGTTAGTGTAAAAAAGACAAATGTTTGCAACTGATAGCTACGCAGTGCTGCATTTCTGGTTGAACGGCGTCCACGTTTACATAACTATTTATAAAGACTGTTTAAGACTGGGGCGGGAGGGGGGGGTATCTGGAGTCTTTTAAATTGGTTCAGGCTGGGTTTTGGATGTTGCTCTGCCTCACGCCAGTTTATGAAACATCCTTGTACCTATGGAATTATAATTAGTATTCATTCTTGGTTGTAAGGCAAACCATATATTCGCCTGGTTGGCAGGCATTATTTTGCGATGAATGTGCACAATTAAATGGATTTTTGACATTGTGTGTGCTTTGCTTCCCAATATGCAGTTTTGCATATGAAAATGAAAAAATCATTTCACACAAGTATGGAGTAACGAGTGCTCATGGTAGTATTCTTTTTTTTTTAGGAGGCTTGGCCTTCGCAGTGTTGCCCGGATTCAATCTGCTGGGTCTCAATTAACGTCAGATATACTGGCATCAGCAACAGTGCAGGGCGGTGATTATGTACAAGCTGTTCAGTAAGTAGTTGATACACAGATTATGGGAACCAGCATTTTAATTAGGGGCCTTCACTTTCTCCGTACGAGTGTACAGAGTAAACCTACTCATGCATGCGGTTAATACATGCCTTGACTTGATGTTTTGGGCCAGTGTTTGACAATAGCAGTATTTTAATTAAATCTGATAATAATAGTTTCAAGTCGGTTAAAATTTAATCAGAATGTGCCCCCATCGAGTTTCTATTGAACTTGATTGTTTGTCTCATTATCGATTGTGTTATTATCACAGATTATAATGAACACAATAACTCTCATAAAGATGAGCAGTTTCACCACCTCCAGCCTCAGCCACTATGAACTGTAATCATATTACACTGTTGAAAAGGAACGCTGCTGTGAAGCCACCTTCTTGACACGGGGAAGATATAAAATAAAATAAGGTCCATGACTGTAGTGCCGTTCAATCAGTGAAACGCCAGAACAAAACCGTGATATATTATTAGTTGTTTCAATATTTTAATTTAAATAAAAATATATTGTTGTTATATTATTAGTATTAGTAGTAGTAGTAGTAGTAGTAGTATTAGTAGTAGTAGTAGTAGTAGTAGTAGTAGTAGTAGTATTGTACACAATGACCAAAAAACAAAAAAACATAATCGAAATACAAATTAATAAAATGTCACTCTTGGCATTTTAGTAAGGGCAACGTACACTCATTATCTATCTACATCACTCGAATGCAAGTATTTATTGCCATCTAGTGGTGAAATAGTTACATTTTGGTTAATGTTTATTTTTTTGGGGGTGTGGGTGGTTTTACGTCACATCCATGTTTTACAATAATTTAAAAAGTAAGTAAGAAGAGAAACACACCAGACAGCTGAGTGTGGGAGCTTTCACACTTCCACAAAATATATTACTGTAGTGCCGCGACCCGACCCTGGATAAGCGATGATGATGATGATGATGATGATGATGTGCTGACGTTTCAAAACATTTTATTTAATAACCTATGACAAACTCCACATATGTCAACATATAAACATGCATGGATCCATTGAAGTTCCCTTTCTAGCCTAAAGATTCAGATGTATCCTTTATTTAATGTCCACGCTTAGGAAATGTGTTTTCACAGTTGGCACAGACAAGACATATAAAACAGATAAAACATAACAAAGAAACAAACAAGAAGAAACAAGAAACATGATGTATAATTTAGAGTGTGCTGGGGCGATTGTGGTCGAGGGCATTTCTTTCCAAAGAAGCGTTCCCTCTTACAGACGAGAGATGAGTACCTGTGGCAAGATGGGAGGGGGGTGAGGCTGGGAGGGGGAAGAACTATGGTGAGTGCTTTGGGGGAGATGGTGGAACATTTAAAAAGTGACAAGAACAGGAATAGTAGACCTTCCAGTTTACCCAGGGCTACTGAATAAAAGCTGAATGTGTTCATCCACACATAGTTTATGTCATTACAATAGCAGTAGCCTACATAGTAGCTTACTATTATCATGCATAATGTATCACCCTTGGGGAAGGCCTATATTGAAAAATATATATAAAAAATATATGCTTTTTTTGTAGAAATTCAATCAATATGGTCTTAGAGAAGCTATGTAGACACTTGGCATGAGAGTGAAGGATAGCAGAATGCTTGTAGGCCTACACCAGATCATGGACTGAGTTTTGTCAATTGGGAGGCTGTTCATTACTAGAGCCTACTGATTAATGTGGTCAAATTAAAAGCCTGACTTGCCATGTCACAATCAAAGGTATCCTGATGTGTGCAAGCACAGTTCGATAGGCTGATCAACCTGAATGTTGCAGTTATTGTGGTTATCGATTCCTGACCGGCCACACGCCTAGTAGTGTAGCGTCCGTACTCGCCTGCATGAGGCGGTATACGCGAATCGTTGCATTGTGTACTTACAACGGCAAACGAAGAAAGGTGTCCTTCGTTACGAAAGAAAACCGCAAACGCGTTGGTTCAGTACCATACAACCATGGTTGTTGTTGTTGTTGTTACTGAAAGTACTTCGTTCGTACAACACACCGTACAAGCTTGCGAGACTGTGCCATTACTTGAATTTACTTAAAGCTGAATGCTTTAGTACGCGTTTTTACGCTGAATAACACTATATTATTACTGACTTGTGTAACGGGCTTTGTCCTTCTGATTTTAACCGCTTAATCACGCTAGACGTAGCTTATTGGTTGTTTAATATGCTGTTCACTATGTTTCATATGCTTCCCAACGTACGGATGCCAATGACATTTGCATTGGCCAGAGGAGTTCCTACCTTGGCAAGCTGCAGGTCTCTCTCCCACAATCAGCATCGCACCTTCTCCACAGAACCACCACTTGTCAGGGTAAGAAATATAAGAAATATACTTTTTTTTACAACACACTTGTATATTATCTATACGAACGTTACTTACTTGCTGACTTACAAACCTACATTATGCAGGATTTAATAATAACGTTTATTGAAACAAATTGCAGGTGTTGCACGATGGACTTTGTCCGATTTGTGTGACGGAGATAAGGCTCCTTCAGTATTATCAGAGAAACAAACCACAAAAAGTCAAATTTGTTGACATCTCACTTCCTGGTTATGATGGCGGAAAGTACGCAGGGGTCAGCTACGACACGGCCATGGATGAGATGCACGTGATTGATGAAAGAGGCCAGGTCAGCATCTTCTATTTCATAGGGCTATCATTGCATTTGATGTGTCTATGTAGACATTGTACTGCATGCATTTACATAATTATAATCACAACATCAAACACTTTCTGTAACACATTTTCTATTTCTATTCACACTGTCAGCAGAGATGGAGAGCACACTGTTTGGTCTTTGCAGCAGGCCTTCGTGTAGTTGGTTGGTTGGTGTAGTTAGGGGAAATGATGTATAAATATATTTACCATTACCGTCCTGTGAAATCGTCAGGTACACCGTGGGATCCCAGCGTTTTCAGTCATGTACAGCGCCGTCGGCCTCGGCTGGTTGGGGCACTTCATGATGTGTGCCCCTGTGAGGCCCTTGATGGACAAATGCTACGCCATCTTTGCCAGGAATCGCCTGAAGTGGACTGGACGTGGGAACGAGTGCCGTACCGGAAGCTGTGCAAAGAAAACAAGATGATCGTTAGGATGGCAGTTAGATTATTTATAGGATGGATTTCTCAACTGCTGAGCACCTGCCACTAGATGACAATGAAGGTTGGAAAACAAGCTTAGCTGTCACAATGAAATGCTATCAAAGTGATGAAATGTGTTTTTGAAGCAAAGAATATTTAAGAATGACAACAGTTGAACAACTGATGTTGAATATACTGTGGCATTACCTTGGTCAACATAGAATGTAATCTACAACGTCAAATCGCACCTTTTGGATGGTTTGTGGAATAAAAACGTCCGTAAAGTCTAAACACGAGGGACATTATATTTTCTGTCACTGTGTGACTGTGCTGGGCAGAAGCCAGACCCAGGGGGGATTAAAGAGGAGGTCTTGCTACGCTACGACAGTGTTGTTATCAGCCAGACACCAGTGGATGATACAGGTTGTACAAACTAGTGGGCATGTGACCGTGCCCAATGCTTACACAATAGATCTGTTGCATACACAGTGGAGCGGGACATACCCATTTCAACTCATGTTGACATTCTTGTTGTTCTCGGTCAGTTTCACTTGAGACTCCACCTGACGTGAGATCTATAAAATAAGATGCTGGTAAAAGATAGTTTCTTGGAGACATTGGAGTAGAAGTGTATTTATAGAGGGAATCAAACATTGTTTCCAAGAAACTCAAGGGTGGTTCTTCCACACTTCTCCCTGTCCTGTAACCTTTATGGGAGAGAGACTGTGCTTGTGTCCTCTGACGTCAGCTCTGTGCCTCCTTCTGGCTTTAAAGACCCACAACTTGTTGTCTTCCCTAATTTTAGCCTTGTGCTCTTGTCCTGTACAGTCAGCCATAACGGCACATGACCTTAAGCTTTTGTAGTCTTGCACGGCATTGGTCAGCCAACAGGGCAGAGGCGTCCAACCCCTAAGCCAGTTGAGCCAATTAGATTAGAGCTCCTCTATGTTTAGCATGAATAGCAAAACACTGTAGTGTCAACATGCTAGCTACTTGTGTGGAATTGTGTACCAGACATTAAAGCACAACAAACTGGCTAAATGGAAGAATGTCATGACGGGAGCAATACAATAAGGTATGTTCTGGGCTTGAAGTAGTTTACACACAAATTAATTTTATTTCCATATTATAGAATATGTATGCCACCATAGCTGATGACCTTGATCATATCAATGTAAATCCTGTTTTAATGTATGGTTTCTGCACCTTTGCCATTATTTAACTTTATTTTGTAAAGTTAAATAATCTAAATTATTTAACTTAGTCAATTAGTAAATCATTATATAACTATGATTTACTATAATTATGATTTTTAACTAGAACCACTAGGGTGAAAGCACTTTCAATTCACCAACAACAAACACACACTAATGGCAGAGGTACCGGACTGCTTATTATTTTAGGTTTAGAATTAAGATGGCGCTTGTGTCTTTTCAGTTTTTTGCAGTCCAAAGCATGGATAAATCCACAGCCAATATTCAACCATGACTATACTTAGCTTTTGCTGGTTTGGGTAGAGCATGATCAACCTCCCATTGACTAAGGCCTTATCCATTGCTTTACCCTAGCTGGGAGAGGTTTCAATATGTGTATCAGTTCCGGTTAGTCATTAATGCTATCCCACTTTGTTGAGGATGCTGTCAACCGATTACGTTGTACTTCCCCACATTTAATAATTTTCTCTACATAAATGTTTATTTGATTATACACAAGACTCTATTTGTTAATACGATACGATTGTTTGTCATTCCAGGATACCAGAGGATTGTGCTAGCATGTGTCTAGTATATATTTTTAGACTGCAATATTTCCACATATTCCATTCAATCCAGAGATGGGACGCTACCTTTGCACCAACCTCTTCAGCGCAGGGACACTACCATCGTACTGCAAGCTAAGGTTCCTCATTGGCTTCCTCCAAGGCCTTCCCCGCTATGCCAGGCCACCCTTCTTCCCTGACCTCAGTCACAACCCAACCCAGCTCGACGCCCTCCAGCGCCACAGCTTCACACGAAGAGCCAGCCGAAGAGATGCCAAGATAAGTGGGCGCTACATACTGCGATCTACCCCCGACCACTTGGCCAGGAATAGCATCAGGGAGGTGAGATACCTCCAGGCCGTTGGGTTCTGCTCATCCTCCAACAGAAGTGACTTTAAGGCCAGCCCTCCCATCGGAATTCTACAGGAGGCTCAGACGGGTTTTCACTTGAGTGCCCTGGGAGCTCGTCTCGGCCACTCGTTTAATAGACTGTCACGACACATCAATGTTTATTTCAAGCAGAAAGACACTCATCCCGTTCCTCTTGCAGAAAGCGCCAGTTTTGTGTTAGCCGCTCCAGAAAATGTGAGCAGGTTACGAAAACGTAATCAGAGTCAGAAGGCGGTCAGAGAGAGGGTAGTTTTTCGGGAAAAGGAAACGGCACAGGAATTACAATTTGAAGACAAAGACAGGACCTCTAAAACTCCACCTGAAGAAGAAGCATCGCCTCCCAAACATTCTGGAGTGCAATTATTTCACGCAAGCTCTCTGGCCACGAGATTCGGAGAGAGCTACATTTATGTTGCAAAACACATCAACACCTTTTTCTCCAGAAGTGGTTCATCAGATTTTAAAATTCAGAATGACTTGGAAAATGTGCACTCCAATATAATTTCAACCAGGAGGCAAAGAAGGAGAAAGACGCAAGCAGAAGAGAAGCCTAGAGGGCAAATAGATGAACAAAGTTCAGTTAAAGGCAACACCTCTAGCAACATAGCAGAGGCCTACCTTCTGTTTGCAAGCCACATCAACAGATATTTTGGTGCCAAAGATAATGCTTCTAAAGATCAATTCCTGGGAGACAAACCCAGGCAGACAGTAGACAGCCATCAAAAGGAGCCCTCAGAATTATCTACCTCTAAAACCCAAATTAACTCCTCACCATTGCATCAGGAAAAACACTCAAATTGTAAAAGTGAAGGACTTTTCCACTCTAGCACCAACACGACACATTTTGGGGAGAGCTACTTGCAAATGGCTAACCACGTCAATGAGTATTTCAATGGCCCCAAAACCTTAGAAGAAGAGGACGGAGATGATTCTTTAAGTTACTTGAGAGCGCTTGAATCCCAAGTGTATTTATCCCAGACACCAAAGGTGGTGTCCTTTGTGGACTGCCTTCTTCAACCCACAAGTGCCATCCCCAGCCTGCTTGGTGGCTATCTCAAAGCATTTCCCTGGGCCCAGAGCAGTCCCTCCACACAGACAACAGCACCAGCTCAGACTGTCTTTAAGAGAAAGGTGGGTTGGACAAATCTTTCAGTCATAATTCACACTAAATTACAGTGTGGCATTAATCTCCACATTATATGTTATGCCAAAAATGTGATCAGTAAAAATCCCCAGGAACAGAGTACACTTTAATGACCTGTGATGGGCAAAATAGCCTAACGAGCACATCACATGACATGTACATTACGAATATAGTTAACTCTTGTTATAACCTAACGAACACTTCACATGTACACTACAAATATAGTCAGCTACTTTTTCAGGTCAAGGCCTGAACTGGAGGCCGCA
>JAOPJO010000001.1:14378659-14395398 GCA_027123675.1 Molva macrophthalma
TTCCCCTCCCCACACACACTCCTCTTACTCACTTTCGCTCCTTCCTAGTAGTTCAGCCCCCTTCTGCGTCTTCCTCCTCGTTGGTCAGGTGTTAAAGATTTCCGAGCCATGCAGTAGTTGGTTGTTTTTTGGTCTTCCTCTGCCTGGAAGAGTAATAGAAGGATCCAGGGAAAACATCAGCTACTGTCTGATCATATCACGCTACCATGTATGACCTCTGCTGGCAAGTAACACTGCTGGTAACACAAGCCTCTGCCTTTCGCCCACGTCTTTTTATTTGTTTAGGATTTGTTTCAGGTTGAACGTTTTAACACCTAAATATGCTTCAGTTGAAACGTGTGTCGGCATGCTGGCCTGGGTCCTTTGTGCCTCTCTTCACAACCTGGTTTTCCCGTTTAATTACCGTTTTTGTTACGACGAGGTGTAACTTTCTTCAGTAAGTTGTGTTTTTAACGTACCCTACAGATGTGTGAAGTCAGTGAGAGCTCTTAATTGTAGGCCTTGTTGCCCTACAATTATGTCATTTAAGACCTTTCAGACGAACGTTGGTGTTTGTTCGAAACACTTCATTGAGTGTTCATACAATTGACAACAGAAAATACTACAAAAAAAGTTTAAATATATAAATAAATAAAAATAATATATAAGTAATAAACTGCCCAGATGTTCTACGGTACAGAATGTGCATTAAATAAATATAATATATATGAAAGAACTGAAGTGAGGTTGGAGCAGTAACAGTAAATGCAGCTGTGTAATAAGGGTAATAAACTGTAATGTAATTACAGTTTAACTCTGATAAACGGTAATGACACTGGAATTGCAAACGTAGGCCAATAATAAGTGATTGGTGCACTTGATACACTTCCATTTAATTGGTCAAGAAAAATGCGTATTGAACTCCCAACTATAATTTCGGTTAGGGAGTCCTGTTTGCATGCTACCATATGACACATTCACTTTGTATGTTCCAGCTGTACCAATATAGTATTATCAAGCGAGTCCCATGCACATCTATTGAAGGAATATACTTCTATATGTGAGAAGACCAGGGAACTAACGGATGCTACCAGAAAGCTTTAAATGGCCTTCAAAAGACATGATTGTACACAATGAACAACATGATGTCATTAATCACCTTCTCAACTCAACTGTAATGTCGATGAATGTTTTCTTTGAACCTTTGGCTCTGCCTTGCTGTTATACCATCTTTTGTGCATCCAGGCTTTTCAATTTGGCCTGAATGAGGCACCTGTGTTGTCCCAAGAGCAAGTTTTTAAGTGTTCATACAATATAAAAAGTCGTTAGCCATCAGTCTGTTGAACTATGGACACTTTTACACAGCTTTGTGCAATATATTCAACACATATTCAAGTATGGTATCGCTTTAGAGACGAGTGCCGCCGGCCAGTTCTGAACCACCGGAAGCGTTTCACCCCTAAGAACAACCTTTAAGATCCTGTGTAAACGTCAGATTTGTGTTTCCAAAACGTTATGCCTAAAAAAAAAAAATCCATATCTACGCGCTATCTTGTTACTATTGAAGTAATCCCAGGATCTCTCAAGTGTTTGTGGAGCACACTTAACACTCAAAGGAAATACACTCCAAGACCCAGAGATGGTGCAGGTCAACAAACTGTAGGAGGGGAAGATGGGGTGACTGTCAATTTTCATTATAAATGTGGTACACTCAGTAGGTGGCTGCTCGCTGGGGTCTAGTTGTTATTCTTTAAAAATCATTCTTTAAAACATGTCAAACGTTTCCCTTTTTTAGGCCCTCGAAGATCTAGAGTAGTGCGATGCTGTCACACTGATTCATAGCTTTAATAGTGGCCTCATGTAATATGTGCTAAGGCGAGGGGGGGGGCATTTCCTGTTGATTATGAAGGACGTATATGGGGCAAGAATGAACCCTGATGGGCCATCTCTATGTCAAGCTCTCTTTCAACAGAACCAGCCCGCCTGCTGTCTCATTGTCTCTGTCTCGTTTATTTGTATAGCCCCCTCTCACCCCAGAACCAATGGGTCTCCCGGGGCAGGAACCAAAACACACCAAACACCTAGGAGGGCCATATAGGGTGGGTGGGCATACAGGGAAAGTGCTAAATAACATGAGTGATGAGTGATAATGTAGGAAAAAGCAGAATATGAAAATCTGTCAATGTCCCCAAATTCCGGTGTATTAAATAATAGTGAATCATTATGTGGTTGGCTGTTCTCCCCTTCCAAATATGTGTTTCCTGGAAGATGGTAGAAGGACATTGACATTTGAGGGGGAGCTCTGTTTGGAATCACCGTCGTTTTGCGGGAAATGCCGAAGTCAGGAGTGCGCATTGAAATTCCTGAATATTACATAACGGGGAAAGGCCTGTTGTTGCTTTTCCTGGTGTCACCGGGCTGAAGGCCACGGTTGGATTTTCCTTTTCCTTTTCCTTTATATGCCCAGACGCATCTCTATCCTTGGGATTGGGTACCCAGTGCTAACCCTCTCTTTCCATTCCCCCAGCGATGGCAGTGTTGCGTTGAATGTCGCCATGTGTTGACAATGTTTTGCGTTCGGCGAATTAGCTGCTTGCCATCTGCAAGTAATGCAATTGGGTCTTCATTAAACTAACATGATACAGAATTATTAAATTGTGGATTTTTGTTGGGTATGCTCTTTTGTTTATTTTCTCAGACGGTTTGAAAGGCAGTGAGTTAATCTTGAATGCGATAAACAATTGTCATTGATTTCTTATTGAAAGTAGGAATTGAACCTGTGTCTTTTGAAAATGTTGCTGGCCAGCGTCCACATAAATATCTGGCCACATAAATGTACCCCTGGCTGCATTAAACCTGACGGGCACATATGGTTTGAATAACGGAACATAGAAAATGCCAATGTTTTGGTGACCTCATGCATTGACTTCCTGGCGGTTTTGTCTTGCCTTCTCAAGGCATTTTTTGAGACATTAAAATGATGCTTTTGGTCAGTATTACACATTCATTTGTTTCTTTGTTTTTTTCACATTATATTCTTTACTCAGTCTTTGACTTCCCTGCGTTTTGAAAATGTCTACATTTAAACACAAGCAAACAGTAAAAGCTTTAGCTTACTTAGACATACCATCCTGTATAGTCTAAATTGAACCTGCTTGTTCGTGCTATTCAGCGGACAGCAGAGAGGTTTCAACACTATCTCTTTGATCCCTGAAATAACCAGTATATTCCTCATTTTATTACTTCTGTGTGGATACTTATTAGTATATAATATTGCTAGTCTGAAGGAAATTGCAAACTGGCCCAGTAAAAATGAAAACCAAATGTTGAATCAAGCCCACACAAACGCCAACATTCAGCTCTGGCCGATGACACCGGCAATAACTTTGAGCACTTGGAGTGCCACTCAGCGTCATCTATCATCCCTTCCAGTAACCACGCCTGAAAATGGCAACTTCCAACGTGGTACGTATGCCTCAGGCCACACTGTGTGGCGCTTCTCAACTTTATAGCCTTAAGTACTCTTCCGGGAAGTCCCTGCTTGGGGAATGTGTACCTAACTGACCGGTCGCTAGGTTACCTGCATGGGGAATGTACCTAACTGACCGGTCGCTAGGTTACCTGCATGGGAATGTGTACCTAACTGACCGGTCGCTAGGTTACCTGCATGGGGAATGTACCTAACTGACCGGTCGCTAGGTTACCTGCATGGGGAATGTACCTAACTGACCGGTCGCTAGGTTACGGCTACGCCCCCTACCCGATGACTTCTGATACTCCCGAGCCTTGAGTCAGGGAAGTGAGTCAGCGCGACGACGTGCTGCGATGTGCTGTCCCGGGTATTCTCACCTCCTTGAAAGACGGCTCTGTGAGTCATTTCTCACTCCTCCGCAATGGGTCCCAGCGGCAACGCTCACCGCTGGGCCCGGTGTCTGTCGGTCAGCGGCGGTCCGCAAAGCCCAGGTGCACGCCGTTTTTAACACGCTTAGCATCACTGACCCGTGAAGCCCTTAGGGGGTCGGAGGTCAGAGAGGCTCTCTGTTGATCTTATTGCTCACTTCCCCACATGAGAAGGACTTAAAAAGACTCATTGTTCTACTCCTACACTCACAAGTATCCTCTTTCTGGGGATCGGAATAGGACGTTTAGCTTTGGTGCGGTCGACAGCTATTTTTATTTTCGTGACAGACTGCCGTCCAGTTGCTGGGGTCCCCAGAAAGTTTGTTGCTTGCAGATTTCTCACTTCATGAAGCGGTGCAGAGGAAGTATGCCGGCTGTTGAGCAATCCTCACAGGCACACCAACACACTTGGTGATCACTGACACGTGATGTTAGACAGAGGTTTTGGTAAAAGATTGTTCTTTGAGAAGTCAATAATGGATAAAACATTGAATTTATCTTAAATTCTCTTTTGATCCTGACCTAATGCCAGTGTTATAGCAGCCACATTGTTTTTGTTTTTCTCAAGGATTATTTATGAAACTGAGATGATTGAGTGAATCATGTGCTCATTTAATCATAAAGGACAACATTCTAGTAGACAATCATGGATCACCTGTTCAAAAAAAGGGTTCTGGGCTCCTTTGGGTTGGAAAAGGCTAAAGGGTTAAGTTAGGATCACATGAATGCCCGTCTGAGGGATCCAGAGGTCCTTATATAATCTTTATTAAAACCAACCTCTTCCGCCTGTCAGTCATCTCGGTGTAATTCCCCTTGAATTAAACATGACATGCTTGGCGGCAGGAACAGTTTTTGAAGATGTTTTTTTGCATGCACACGCAAATGGTGTTTATATAACCAAACGTTGCAGCTGCAACAACATGAAATACCTTTTTGCCGTCTATGATGAGGTTTTTCAAAAGAATTGCAATTTTACTAAAAGGTTATCTTTGGCTTATTTGTTCATCACAAACAGATGAAATGTGGTCCTGTTTTTCAACAAAAAACATTTTTGACAACCACATTTTCATTTCAACTATTGTCTTTGAAGCATGGAGGGCGTTTCCTAAACACTCAAGGAAAGGTTTATCCCCATCGACTGACTAGAATCAATTTGATTTGAATGCGTTCCTTAAATGGAGAGAAACCAATGACTCATCCGCATTAAGACTGCCAATTTCTGTGGAAGGATTTCAAATGGTTTCCTAATGCTCGTCTCAATCCCCGATGAAATGAGATGTAGTTATCATACATTACGTATCACCACCTCATGAGCTAACCTTTAAACAGCAGCTAACCTGGTGACCACTTTACTGTTCAGCTCTTCTGTACCACTGCCATATAATGTTTCTCTTCCAAAAATGTGCAAACCAAAAAAATCAAGGTAGCTAGTAAAACGCAATATGCAGCAGATGTATGTGGTAAATGTCATTTAAAGATACGTGATAAATGTGATATATATTTCACGAATATCTAATACTTCACATCGATCAAATGAAATGTTTGCTTCTCAAAAACACCAAGGAAAACAAAATGGCGCGTGTTAAAAATAACAACGTGAAAAATAACATCTCCAAAAATCCACCGCCGCCAAGACATACCCAGTCACGCCGGAGGTTAAACACACCGTTTCCTATTCCCGCTAATGAGGGAGTGCATATGCAACCCGGTGTGTCCACCATCTAGTCTGACTGGCAGGCCTTCACCCTGGCATGCCACCAAGGGCCTCTTCTTGCTGAGACCACTGATGCTTCCCAGCTGCCTTCTGTTATGGCATCAGGAACAAGAACCAGGTTCTGGACTCTCACTCATCACCCCAAGAAGCAGTAGCCAGATTCCAGAGCCCAGGATAGATGGATTACCTGCTGTCCCCATGGAGTTGCCCCTACTTTACCTCATGGAAGCAGTGTTGGCTCCGTGGCTCTGCTTCAGACACACATGGCGTGACATCACCCAACAAATATGGCCTGGTGCACAGCCGGGGAAACGATGAGCAACGTTTTTGTTTTGTTTTTTACCTTGGCGGCAGATTTGTTGATTTTTTTTTAAATTTTTATTCAAACAAACTTTAGAGTCGGCTAAATTAATCTGATTATGTCAAGGATTACCATCATAGAACGAAGACGGATGTTAGCTTTTCGGGGATTCTGTTCTGTGATGTTTGTAATGGTTTCGGGATGGACAGGGTTTTTAGTGGGGGTCGGGGGGGAAATGATCAGCTGTTTAAGGTAATTCACATAAAAGAAAACCTCATACAGCGGAGACAGATGTCAATGGATCATCCAGAAATGACATCGCTATGTTGGAAACGTGAGGCTGTTTTCAACATCCTGCTTTGGTCCCGGCATTTGCCTACATCAAAATAGCAACAACAGCATTCCAATGACCTTACCCCCTTCCTTTGACCTGTTGACCCGGAGGTGACGGTCTCCATAGGCATGTTCTGCCGGGTCCCGGTGTCCACAGCGAGGTATAAAACAGCTCCAATAGTTCCTCCAGCTGTCTCAAAGGCTCCCCGGCAGGCCTCACTAGCAGAAACAATCATAAGCCCAATTATATAAGTGATGACAACTGGATAGAAAATGTTAAAGCTTGTTCGGTTCGTTTAGGCATGCTATTCCCCAAGAAATGTGGGTTTCTGTTAAGCCCATAAAAACCAGAAATACTCCACACAAGCAATCCCTGTAAGCAAAACCTGCTCACTTCGCTTATAAGCTCATTGCAATATACGGCATCTAATATGTCATCATTCTCTGGGTAAAATGTTAAATATTTCTTTTTAAAGAGTGCCGCTGATGAATTCATTAAAATCAAGGAAATCTCTTTGGTGTGTTAGCATACTTTCCTTTGGAGTGTAGCTGCTGAGAGCAGCACACATGGGTTGTCTTAAAACCACCCCCTGCTTGATGATGTTTGTTAAGAAATGTGAAACAAAGAGCCCAGTCAAACTGTCTCAGGGATGAAAAGAACCACCCCCACACCCCCTCTCACCACCCAGATCCCAGCAGCTCCACCCGGGATCAGAGGGGAGACAGACGGAGCTGACCCCTGTCATTGTCCACCATCCAGGGAAGGAAGTTCTTCCTCTGAAGACCCTGTGGTGGTCAAAGTGTAGATCTTTATCAGGAGCACATCTAATCTTGAGTTAACTAAAGGCAGATTCTCGATAAAGCAGGGGTCAGTCACTCAGTTCCTAAGATTTACGTTGTGTTTGCGTGTCTCAAAGTGGGGATTAGCTGGCGATGAATGAAGTTGCGTATTAACAGAGGGAATTTTTGCCACGCTGTCATTCGTCACCCCTCATCATATTTACCTTAATCCCTATGCATCAAATGGCCTGGTTAATCAATGCTGTCCCAGTTATCGTTCTGCCTAGCCAGGAAGGATCTTTCGGAACAAGGGCTTTAGGTCACATCCTGGAGTCACAACAGATGTTTGGATTGCGACAAATCTGTCGATTATTCACTGAAAGTGTTAGGAAGTTTCAATGGAACCATTGCGTAACAATACGCCTCATTCAGCCCTTCCTGACACACACGTGACACACAATAATCTGTACCACTATCATTTTCGTTCAGTCATGCTTCGGTGGAAATATCCAGCTGAGAAAATATCGTCTTCTTGGCGTCAGTCATCTTCTAATCGGCCAGGTCTGGGCACGCCAGTCACTGCAGGTCTTTATCAATAGAGAAAGCTAGCAAGTATAGGCTTCTCCACGCTATATCCGCCTGTTTCGAACATTACTCATCCGATACTGATCTTTCCCCCAAACAAGGATGGGGAAAAAAAAGAATTGGCCTTTTTGAAACCCAGCTTCCAGTGTCTGTAAATTGAGTATTTAATGATTTAATAGTTGGTGCCCAAAGCCAATCAAAGCTGTCGTGTTTATATTCGGTTCAAATATAGGATTTCACAGTGGTTTAATTATGTTTCTACAAGTCACAGAATACCCTGTGGGCTTGTCTGGTAAAACAGAATAAAAACCTCCCCCCCTGTCTAGCTTCATCACAACTCATTCCATCTGACGTGTATTTGCGATGAACAAGTTGCAAACGGAGAGACCCCTCACATGCTGCCCTACGAGGAACTAACGGCGCGAAAGAGGGCCCTTTTTTTTCCCCCATCTCTTTTGGATCTACGAGCTAGGACCTCTTCTAGCAACTCATCTGTAATCTATTGGGACAAGTGGTGCATACCCCCAACACATCCTGTCCCGCCATCATAGCCCAACGATTGATTGCGTTCTGGCCGTTCCCCCGCAAGACAAGACGGTCCCGTAGTGACCGCGTGTGACAGCCGGCGCTGCCACGGCTGCTTCTCCTCTTTCGCTTTCAGCCGTTAAAAGCTGCGGCCCCCAGGGACCGATGCAAGAAGGGCAGCGTGTCAGGGCCGGCGCTCACTTGCCAGCAGTTGGAGGCGGGCGTTGTAAATCTCTTTCCACCTGGAGAGGCTGCTGTGCCTGCCTCTCCTCTGTGGCCTGCCGCGTCTGTCCGATGCTAATTCATGTTTTTCCACTGACTTTAACAGAGCGATAGAGAATTTACATTTGTGTTTGGATTGTCGGTCTCTCCATTTATCTATCATCTATCAATCTGTCTCTCTCCATCAATAGCTCTAAATCTCTTTATAAACATTTTCATATATGTGTAAAACTGTGCATTCCTGCGTGACCGGGACACACTGGGAAGTAATGCAGGATTAACAGCATGATGTCCGCTTAACCACTGCTTATATTCCCTTCCCTCCCTCTCCCCCTTTCCTTGCAGTAAATTAAAGGCCATGTGGGGCCCGAACATGGGGGTCCTTGGTAAATATGCAATGTCAAAGGTCACCGCAAGCTTACCTCAAAGGTCCCCCCGAGGTGTACACTTTGGAAAGCCTTTTTTCTCTCGTGATCGCAGTATGACCTTGTTTGTGTTGCATGACGCCACCAATCGAAGGCACAGGTGTATGGTAATATATTCTATGCACCACAGGCCAAGGGTAAACAAACCACCAAGTGAGGTCATTCAGCTGGATCATACCAGTGCAAGAACTCCGCCTGAACATTGAACGTTGAAACAAAGAGCGTCTGCCTTTTGTGTGTACGGGATCTATCAAGGGTCTGTGGTGCTCATCAATAGGATGTTGGTAAGATGACATTTGCGAGAAAAGACATGCGTCAAAGTCATGGCCCATGGTTCATACTTTCCTTTAAAAACTGTTTCTAGATGGCCGTTGAAGTTGTTATGTATTTGGCGCTCTTAGCGAGCATCAAGTGGATGTTGTTGCACTTTGATGGGATCCAGTGTTTTTCCGCTCTGTTCTTTGTACACCTTGGGCGTTGTGGGACTGTTCTTTCTAAAGGAACTACAGGTCGACCTTTCACAATCCAAGCCATTGCTGTAGGAATATTAAACATGACCCGGATACATTGGCACATTATGTTTTAGTATCTGAGGTTTCAATGTCAGTTTAAATGTTCAGCTTTAAAATGTTTCCGCCATTATTGAATCTTACAAGCCAATTGGTCTGAGGTCCTTTAAGGTTGTTAGACTGATTTTATCTTATGTTTTAAGATAAAGGCCCTGGGAGCAGCACTTGTGTGTTATGAAGAAA
Source organism: Molva macrophthalma (assembly GCA_027123675.1). Classification (NCBI taxonomy): domain Eukaryota; kingdom Metazoa; phylum Chordata; class Actinopteri; order Gadiformes; family Lotidae; genus Molva; species Molva macrophthalma. The sequence goes on from JAOPJO010000001.1 coordinate 14,388,176, forward strand.
CCTAATAGAAGCTGATATAACCGACATTAAGGGGCCAGGCCTGCGCGTTCTTTGTTTTTCTGATTGCCCATTGAATCCCTAGGAAGCGGCTGATGAACGCCTACGCTTAGCGCTGTAGACGTGGATTAAAGTCCATCACACATAGCCACCTTGTTGCTTTCGTTCGCCAAATCCATCTTGGAACATCTTTGTTGTTAAGTAGGGAGGAAAATGTGAAGAAAATACACCCAGTGCATGCGGCGTACTGCACGGACGCAATTAAACATCGCACTCACGTGACACAGGAAAGGACAAGGCCGTGGTAAACTCATATATATTCCTGAAGCTTGATTTACTCCAGCCTTGCCTCTTTTTAAGTAGAGGGTCACTTTGACATGTCTTTCAAGAATTGATACCGCCGTCATACCACCGAGGTACCAGCTAATCATTCATGGTGTGCAATCCATAATAAACAGTTGAACAAAAGCCCACCACGGTGCTGTTTTTACATTTATACACATTATTCATATTATTAATACTGCAGTGATTCATATCACAACATCAATAAAAACGCGGTTCGCCGTCTAGCTCTTGACCACAGCTCAGACGGTACGGCGGTTTCCGATCTGTCCCAGACGCTTCTCAAGTTCAAATCACTCTCTACTGTCCCGTGATTGATATTTATTTTTAGGTCTACATGCAGTATTTTCTCTCCTGTTTCATAGGGAGACGGGGCCCCAGATTATTACCAATAAAAGGCTGTGACGCCTGCTTCCATTAAAAGTTACCAGACCACAATGGAGCTGGAGAAAGGCTCTGAAATGCAGTTAATCCGTCGCGTCCTATGGGAACCCTCCGCAAAGTTTAGGTAGCGTTCGAGGCGTCTCGGGGATTACGGGGGAATTATGCATGCACGTAAATGTAAGACACCCTTGGATGCTTTAATATGTCATTTTTCCGACGTTAGCTTTGCTCTTGGCGTCACACCGCAGCACGCGCTGTAGCTGTGCTCCCATAAGTGGTATAAGTAGCGACATCGGTGTAGTTGTTAACATACATGTAATTGTCAACATACACAAAGCGGTAGCCTCAACCGCTGCCTTTAAAACATCTTGGTTCTTCTCAGTTGATATATTTCTCCAGGGCATGGCGCAGTGCTGTCATCTGGACTGTGTTTGGAGATGGCAGCCAGATGGTGGAAGGACATCAAATTCCCTGGGCTACACAGGAGAAAGAGAGGGTTTTTTTCTCATTGTGGATTTGGATTTAGTGATTCCAGAGGAGAATAGGTACAGGCCGTCTCTGGCAGGCTTCCTCAGCAGCCCATGTGCTCTGGGACTTGGGGATCCAATCAGATAAAAACAACCGTCCTCCAAGAACAACTGATATGCAAATAAATGTAGGACACTATGTTCATAGCATCAGGGTTCATCATCCAGTTTAATGTGGGAATTGTGTTTATTGAAGACCACAAAACATCAGTTAAGGATTGCTTGCTGACCGTTTCAATGGCTCGAACCTTAGTGAGCACCAGATGAATGTCAGCAGGGAAAAGATCTGCTCCTTGTTCCTTAAAGCGCTGAACACCTTGGGTGCCTTTTGCTGTACGATTGCTCTTTTTGGTCTTTACTGTTCCTTTGTTGTTGTCATTTTGGGGGTTGTTCAATGTCATTGTAGTTTTAAAGGAAGTCATGTAAAGCAATATGTTTATTAGATATCCGTGATTGTTTTTTATTAAAGTCTTTCCTTGCTCTTAATTTAGGTTAAGAGCAAGATGCTGCAAGACAACCCAGTCAAATCTTAGCGCCTATAGAAATCTACAACACATGCTATTATGCTGCTTACTATATTCACACTAAAGGCGTATTTAACGCTGCTTACACCCTAATTGTAAAGGAAAGGAATAGAAAAACACAAGACACGCCTCAGATTGAATTTTATTCAGCCGAAGTCTCTAGCCTCTTTTGTCTCCATGTGCTTGTTCAGCCCACCGCTGAGTCCACACAGTGTGCCCTCATCACTTCTGTCTACCTTCCACCCGTCTTGTCAAACAAACACATTTTTCGACATCCACTCCCGTGCAGCCTTCATCAACCGGCACCCTGCTGTGTGCAGGGCTCCTGCAGCCTCGCGCCTCATTTGAAATCGCTACATCCACGCAGCGGCAGACCGCGACAGGCGCACGGCTCTGCGTTTCAGCCGGAGGAAATACGACAGGCTGCTTCCAGCCGAGTGTTTCCATATGTGGGAGACGCTGGAGGGAGGCAGGGGGGGGGGGCGTTCCACACAGATTAGACAGACCCTTTGTCTTGACGGATTACACAGCACCGATCTCCTGGGGGATTTGAGGCTTGGATCAACCATCCAGCATATTTGACGGCAACGCTTTTATATAAATACACACCTTTTCACTGAGGTGAAACATTAGTTTTGAGCACGCTAGCGCGGCTCTGGGTCACCCCGGCGTTCTGTCGTTAACGACTACCGTCTCCACCGTCTTGGAGATGCATCGCTGCAGCGTTCACCACCGGAGATTTACATATCTCAGGGCTCGAGACGTGTCAACACGTTGCGGTGCCCCGGGCCCTGGGGGAACATTTCTCCGCCTGTGTGCCGTCTCCTCCGCGCTCTCCTCCCAGGTCCTTCCTCATTCCAGTCACTTGTTAACACCGCGGCGGTATTGTCTGTTCGTTTTCAACCTCCGCGCACAAAGGGAGAACCGTGGCCCGCGTCCCATTGGACGCCGTGATGACCTCATCTGACATCACAAGACATGTGTTTTCAATGTGACCTGCCGGAGCGGTGGTATTAAGTGACGGGGACTCACGGGGCCTCGCCTGATCCGGCTCGGGTTCTGGTATGCTGGCCAGATGAGACTGTACAGCGGGGCTGGTTCGAGACCGGGGGCCGGCCAGTGCGTCGATGCAGACGCCACCAGTCTAGCTGCCGTGGCGGCGCTGGCGGCCTTGTTGTCCGTTGCTCCGTTTTCCCCCGCGCCGTGATTGGTGCGACCCTGACCTCCGCAGCGATCCGTCATCGGGAGAAGGCTGCGCGTCGTCTCAGAACTTTCTCATTCTCAACGTCCAGTAATGTTCACATTCACATTCTGCGTTCAAACTATTATTCATGTTGCGTGTAGAGATTTATTTTTTGGTAGATGTGTTTTTTATATATTCACAAAACATATCTATATATTCTTAAATTTCACGAACGAGCAGGTGGAGGTAAGGGCGTCTTGCTCAAGGACGCCTACAGGTAAACCGCGGACAGTAGGGGTTCAAACCCCAAAACCTTTTGGCTAGGGGTCAGACACCTTAACCACTACACTATGCTGCCCCCTATCCTTTCTATCCTTTCTGTCCTTTCACTTGCTATTGCTGTCCTGTGCTTCTGCCGGGAAACACAAACGACCTCCAAAGTGCGTGGTGTGTGTGTGTTTGGTGCCAGGTGGACCTGAATGACGACCCAGCCCTCCCCTCTCTCTGTTTGTTTGTGTCCCGACTTGCAGCATCAACAACAAGCTGCAGCAGCCCGAGGCGGCCTCCGGGGTCCTGGACTACGCCATGAAGCACTTTGGGGAGCTGGTGAGTGCCCCGCATTCGCCCCTGGGAGGAGGAGATACGACCACGGCACCTCCTCCCTTTCTCCCTCCACGGCGCGCAACACCGAGTCAGTGCTGAGGCGTGAATGGACGCAGCTGATAGGCTTGCATCACGCCATCATCCGTTCACTCATTCATTGCTTGCCTCATTGCTTTATGAACACTATGTTGACATCGGAGTGGCACTTGAGTCTTGTTTTATTGTTTAATCCCATTTAATATTTCTTCATAGTGGTGCTATCGTGTTACGCACCTAATAATATGTAATTATCCCGTCGTGTGTGTATTCAAAGTCGCCCAGCCATTATGGATCTAGTCCCCCGCTGTGACTTGCCCACCAAGGCATGTTCTCAACCCATTATGAGGGGGGTCATGGGGAGCAGAAAGCCCCAGAGCACTCAGTTCTTCACTCTCCATCCCACTCTTACTCTCTCTGGCTCTCTCTCACTCACTCTCTCTCTGTCTCTCTGACTGTCTCGCTCTTTCTCTCCTTCTGTTCTCTCTAGTTCTGTCTCTCTCTCACTATTCTCTCTTTCACTGTTCTCAACACAATTCATGTTCAAAAGATCTTTATTGGCATGGAAAATAAACATTTACATTGCCAGAGCAGTTTAAAAATAGAGATATAAAGATAACAAGGCATTATAAAAATATAATATAAATTGCCGGCAATAATACAGAAGAAAAGCATGTGGTGATGGTCGGGAGAGAGGTAATCAAAGTTGAGTAGGTGATCTCCAAGGCCATCATTGACTGTAAGCGGTTCATGCACAATACAACAAACGTGTGAAAGTTGTCGCTCACTCTCTTACTCGTGTCCTCTCTCGGTCATACTTGATTTGTGTTTCCAGAATGTCAGGAACGTTGAACGTCGTGAAGCACTCCACTGTACTGGCGTGTAGCCTCCTCAAACCCTCACTTCAGCCACTGTATGACCTGAAAGTGCCGAGGCTCCAAGATGTACAGACCGCTTTTTATGTTCGCACACCAGAACTACTCTCCTTTTATATGGACGGAGCCGGGCCAGATATCCAATAGCACTGCTGGACACAAGACGAGCTGCGAACGCCCGCAGCTTCACTTTGTGTTTTCCACATCGATTAAATAACATGAGAAAGCCCTTCTTTGTGAAAACCCGTCTCTATTCACCTTGCGTCCAAATCGTCCAAATCGCAGTCTCTTGAAGTTGCTCCTTTTCACACATCTTTCCGTGTTTTCTCGTTAACATGATCGCCGCTGGCTTCCTGCCATTCTTGGCACAAAGCCGTGGAACAAAACAAATCCAGCAACTGCCCCGTGTGTTTGTTTTACTGTGTGTTTGCTGGAATGGACTCTAAAGGGGCAGGAAGTACGACGACACATTAGCAACAGAGCGAGGACTGGGATGCGGGCAAGAAGAAAACAACCAAACCAGTGTTTGTGGAAACGAACCCCGAACGGATCTGTGCACCGCATGGACCCACAGCGCTTTTATGAAGTTGCTACTTTTAGCCTTAAGTCAGGCGCTGGCACACTGGCTGTTTCACAGGTACGGCTCCTGCAGGAAGGGCCTCGCCCTCTGCCTTTGTCAGCCGCAGTTATGTTCCTCTATTAAACCCCCAAGGTGGCAGATATTTGGTGAGAACAACACAGAAAAAACGCTCCGACACGCAGACTTCCAGGAATGGGGTCCATCGGTTGATCACGTGATCCGGGGGTTGTTTACAGAGTGACGGCGATGTGGGTTTGGGTTCCTTTCGGGGCCCCGGTCGGCCCCATCCCTGGTTGGCCAGAGGTCGAAGGTCGTCGTGCGCGCCGTTGGAAAGAAAGACGATTTGTTTGAGGTCGTCACTTGGACCGGGCCTACGTTGTCCGTCGTGGAAGAGTTCACACGTGTCCAAGATGTAATCGGCCATGCCCTGTGGTAGTAAAGGGTCTGTTGTGGAACACTTTGCCTCATTAAGACAGAACCCTTAACCTTCAGCCCAGCATCTGGTGAAGGGATTACGCGGGAAATTAAATTCTTTGCTTCCCACAAAAGTTCCAATATATTCAATTGAAAAGCTTTAAACAAACTGAACAAAAACCCTAAAAAACATTACAACTCTCGTCGTCATAATGCATCCAAACAGCGGTCTGACCTTTAAAGGGTTTTGGCTCTGCACCGCAGTGGTTAGCACCGCTGTATCACAGCAGGAAGGACCCGGGTTTGAACCCCACTAGGGCTGTTCTGTGAAGGGTTGCATGTTCTCTCTGCACGTCCACATGGGCTACTAACTTCCTCCCCCTCTAAAGGACTTGCAAGTTAGGTTAATACCTCGTGCCAGGGCTCATGAGCAAGACACCTAAGGCCTTAAATCTGAAATGGCTCCCCCACATGGCACTGCACTCTTTCACTGCCCCCCCCCTGCTCCTAGAGATGGCCCTGCTGGGATCCATACATCACTGAATACCAGCTGATGGATGGGTGATGGTAGTTTCAGCGCCTGCACCTTCCTCCTCCCTGCAGGAGATCCAGGCCACCTGGTACGAGAAGCTCCACGAGTGGGAGGACGCCCTTCTGGCGTACGGCAAGAAGATCGAGCTGGCCAAGGAGGAACCGGACCTGATCCTGGGCCGCATGCGCTGCCTGGAGGCTCTGGGAGAATGGTACGTTACGTTACGACGCTGTGATCCATACTGGCGTCAAGTGGGGGAAGTTAGGCGGTGAGGCACCTGTAGGACCTCGGGGATTGAACCCGGTGCCTTTTTCAAACAGCCCTCCCACTGCCTTAATGCTGCGGGTTCTAGACCGATGGGGCACTGGTCCAAACAGGCCTCTTGTTAACATGGCGGTCTATCTGGGAAGGGTCCTTCTGGCCCCGGGATGACCCTAAAGTCCTGATGTCTCCAAAAACCGCTACCTTTCCAACACTTGCCATAGTGGATCGATTTTCTTTTTTTTGGTCTGTGTTTGTGTGTCTGTTTGGATGTGTCTGTGTTTGTGTGTCTGTTTGGATGTGTGTGTGTTTGTGCGCATCTGTGTTTATAGGGATGGGCTGCTTGGTGACTTAATATCCTGTCCTGTGAGTCCCGAGCATTTCTGAAGGAACATTGTTTGTAGTTTAGGTAACAGTTCATCATCCTCAGATCCTTTTCCATAACAGATTGGACAGACCTTCCCAGTTTACTAGACCTTTCAATCTAATAAGGCCCATCTTTTTGCTCCAGAAAAAAAGCTGAATGATAAAGTAAATGAAAACCTTTTGCTGAATAAATGGCCTGCTGTATTACTCCCTCCAGGCTAGTCAGGGGCTCTGTGTTCTGGATGCTTTCATATATTATACCAAGGGGAGCTGGAAACCTGCTGCACCTTACCACATCTGCTCGCTCTCTCGCTCTCTCGCTCTCTCTCTCTCTCTCTCTCTCTCGCTCTGTGTCTCTCTCTCTCGCTCTCCCTCTGTCTCTCCCTCTTGCTCCCTCTCAGTCTGTCTGTCTCTTCCACTCTCACTCGGTCTCTCTGTGTCTCCCTCTCTCTCTCTGTATGTCTGTCTCTCATTCTCTTTCTCGCGTGCTTGCTTTTTCTCTCTCTGTTTCTGCAGTGTGTTTGTGTGTGTGTGTGTGTGTGTGTGTCTCTCTCTCTCTCTCTCTCTCTCTCTCTCTCTCTCTCTCTCTCTCTCTCTCT
>JAOPJO010000001.1:14566137-14581761 GCA_027123675.1 Molva macrophthalma
GTGACGTGTGTCTGCTGTGACAGCGTGACATGTGTCTGCTGTGACAGCGTGACATGTGTCTGCTGTGACAGCGTGACATGTGTCTGCTGTGACAGCGTGACGCGTTGTCTGCATGTGGTAACAGGGTGACGTGTGTCTGCTGTGACAGCGTGACATGTGTCTGCTGTGACAGCGTGACATGTGTCTGCTGTGACAGCGTGACGTGTGTCTGCATGTGGTAACAGCGTGACGTGTATGTACACGTGGTAACAGCGTGACAGGCGACTCCGTTACCTTCCTGCAGTTGTAGAAGTCCCTGTGAGGGTTATTCTTCAGCTCCTTCAGCTCCTCCATCTCATTCAGCATCTCGTGAACGTTGAACTTGGACATGAGGAACTTCAGGCGACGGTGAGTGTAGGTCTTGCTGCAAACGAGAAATGACACAGTGGCATTGTCACTCAATGTATCATCATCATATATTACGTGATGTTATATATATGTTCAATGTTTTAGAATAAGCGTCAGGTGTAAATAAGTGTTTTACGTGATACTAAAATAAGATGGACCGTACAAGCAGTCACAGATAGTATAGGTTCACAGCGGGGCTAAGAGACCGTAAATAATAAGGCCTCCACTACATCCCGACCTGAAGCGAAAAGGTAAACACGGGGAATGAACCAAGAGAACCTTCCAGCACCAAACAAACGAAAGGTGTGTGCGTGCAGAGTAAACGGCGGCAGGCGTGGGCTCCGAGGCCTTCTTACGCGGGGCCCTGGGCGATGAGGGCGATGAGGAAGTTCATGTCGTCGATGAAGGTGTTGTAGTCCGGGCAGGGCAGGGCCCGTGGCTGGTCCTTGTCGGCGGCCGCCTGGTCGTTGTAGACGTAGATGACGCCGTCCTTCATGCGGAGCGCGTAGCCCAGGTCCTGGGGCAGAGCGCTGGCGTCGAACGGGTCTTCGCCCTTCTTCGGGGGAGGGGTGAAGTCTGTAGGGGGGTGGAGCACATCCACAGGGTGTCACGCGGTGACGCGCTTCGCCCCCCCCCCCCCCGACGGACACGCGTAGACGCGATAAGCCGTCTGCGGGACATCTTCCCCTTCTAACCGGTCGGCTGCCTGTGTGTCCCAGTACACTCCCAGTCCATTAAACCATCTCCACTCACGTCGGGTATTATGGTCGTCACGCTGCGGTCACTGTTGTGTTTTACCAACGCTTCAATCCCTCTGTCGTATGTACCTACCTGCATGTGCTCAATGTGTGTCTGCTCTGTCCGGCCTAAAGGAGCCTCCGCTTCACCTCCCCGGGGGCCCGGGGCCAGAGATCAGCGGTTGGGACCGCCCGGCGGCACCGACGTGAACCGTCCGGACCCCTCAGACCCCGCCGAGGGGGACGGCACGGCGCGTCCCCAGACAGAGCAGACGTCCCGGGGGACAGAAGCAACTCTTAACCCTTGAGGCTCCCGTGTAGGTTATCTTAGGGGGTCCCGGATCCTGGAGACCTACCGGGCTGCGTCTGGTCCTCGGGGCGGAAGGGCTCCCCCTCCATCTCCCGCAGGTACTGGGAGGTGATGTTGGGGAACCTCTGGAAGGCCAGCCTCATGTACTTCTCCCTGATGTTCATGGCCCGGTACAGGCCCTTGCAGGACAGCTCAAAGTCGTCCATGGTCACCTGATGGAATATGGAGGCGGGACGGAGGAAGTTTTGGGTCACAGATCGATGACTGATAAAGAAATGGATTCATGAGTTATTTTCATATTATTGTAATTCATTTCCAAATCATTTCCAAATCATTTCCATAACGGATAATGAATATCATTGCGATGAACGGACAAGCTCTGGTCCTGTTCCGTTTAGTTTAGTTAACTCATTAATGAGTCAAATGCAAAGTCCTCGCTCCTCTCCTGTCCTCCTACACCATCGCCTCTATTCCTTGGCGCTCCTGATGCTGTCTAGACTCCACAGATGAAACTCTGAGAGCCATACACGATATCCCTGAAGCGAAGCTTCTTTGGAACGATGCGTCTGCGTTGTGACGGGGCCCTCTGCGTTGTGAGGGGCCCTCTGCGTTGTGAGGGGCCCTCTGCGTTGTGAGGGGGCCCTCTGCGTTGTGAGGGGCCCTCTGCGTTATGAGGGGCCCTCTGCGTTGTGAGGGGGCCCTCTGCGTTGTAAGGGGGCGCTCTGTGTTGCCCGGGTAACGGGACCGCTCTGTAAATATCAACCACGCATCGGTGAAATCCAAAACCCCACCTGCTGGGAATTGAACCCGCAGCAACCCATGGGGGTTTATTGCTCTCTATTCCTGTTGGGGGGTCAACACCGGTGGGGGCCCACTTGGCCCCCAGCCCCAGAACCATATTTTAGCCTGCGGGCCGGGCGTCAGTAGGCTCCAGCTGGGGCAGGCCTGAAGAGTGGAGCGCAGATGGAGCTGGGTTCGATGAAGCTCCGTATAGAATCCCAGTCTGTCGTCAGCCAAACCTTATTATGTTGCTTTAACCAAGGAGTGCGCACTTTTTGTTTTAAATCGACGGCACACTTTAGTTCTTTTAATTTCTGGTTCTAGGTTCCCTTGATAAGCACTTTGTGCTGCAGTGTTCTAAAATGCGCTATATCAATTAAGCTTGTTTGATTGACTGATTGATAGAACGTGTATCAAGCTAAAGCCACAATGTTGCTAATGATATCCTTACCCTATCTTAGCTTATCTTATGCATTAATGTCTGATGTCACATGCTTCTTCCCTAGCTGCTGGTTGGTGAATAAACAACAACAAACCACAACAAATAACAACAAACAACAACAAAACAACAACAAAACAACAACAAACGAAAACAACAACAAATAACAACAAACAACAACAAAACAACAAACGAAAACAACAACAAACAACAACACACATGCTTCTTCCCTAGCTGCTGGTTGGTGAATAAACAACAACAAACCACAACAAATAACAACAAAAAATGACAAAAAAAACAACAAACCCAAACAAACAACGACAACAAACAACAACAACAAACAACAACAAGCAGAGGCTGCGCACCCCGGAGGCGTAGTCCCCGATGATGGCCACTCTCTGGAAGTCCGGGACCTCCAGGTAGGTGGGCATGTCCACCTCCACCTCCACCACCGGGGCCACGGAGGCCTGGGAGGAGCAGGCCACGGGGACCCCCATGGTGCGGCACCGCTGGCGCCTCTTCTTACTGCACACACACACACACACACACACACACATATGTACATAGACACACACACACACACACATATGTACATAGACACACACACACGTATATAGACACACACACACACACACATATACACATATGTACATAGACACACACACACACACACACACACATATGTACATAGACACACACACACACACACATATGTACATAGACACACGCACACGTATATAGACACACACACACACACACATATACACATATGTACATAGACACACACACACACATATGTACATAGACACACACAAACACACATATGTGCAGACACACACACACACACACACATGTACATAGACACACACACACATGTACATAGACACACACACACACATAAACATATTTACATAGACACACACATACACACACACATGTACATAGACACATACACACACAAACACAGTTAGAATAAAGCCAAATTTAAAGAAAGTATTACATCCCACAAACAAACAGTAAAACAACAACAAGGCACCCCAAAATAAAACAGCCTCAAACTAGCGATTGCGCCGGTTTCCATGGAAACAGCCACCCACCGCTTCTCCTCGTCCTCGTCCACGTGTAGGTGCAGCGCCATCTCCTGGTGCAGGATGGGACAGTCGTCCGCTATGTCGAACATGGAGATCTCGTCCCTCACGTTCTCGTCCTTCGTCTCCGAGGCGAAGACCTGCTCTGCGAAGGCCCGCATCTTGGCGTCGGTCTCTGAGGGGAACGACACGCTTTACACAAACGTCACGTCCCCAGCAGCCAGCTAGCTAAGGCCGTCACTTAGAAATGGCCGCGTTACGCGGCCGTTATTTGAGCTAATGGCCTTCCGTGTTCCATGTTAGCTAGCTATGGAAGGCCATTAGCGCAAATAACGTCTGAGACATGTTGCGTTAACGCAACATTTCGACGTTATTTGCGCTAATGGTCTTAGCTAGCTAGCTAATATGTTTAGAGGGCAAACGTCACTCTCGGCTATTTACTAATACATGCGGGTACCGCCTCATACGCGTGTTGGGAAAGAATTTGCGGTCTGCAACACGAATTCCGTTTCGGCGAAAAAATCACGGAAAAAAGTTGGACCATTGACGTCATCTGTCCTATTTGGACCAATAGCGAACGAAAATGCCAGAATTTGCGGAAACGCAAAAGTTGATGTTGCAGACCGCAATTTTTTGACGACGCATGTGTGAAGCAGTATTAGAAAATGGCCAATTGTGACGCTTCTCCTTCAAGGAAACAAGAACGAACAGTGTAACACAACATGCATTTCCACCAATGATTGCTACTGTTGGTGTTCATTAGCCATTACAAGCCATTTCAAAATGTAGCTCTAGTGAAGATGGATAGATCTGCCTACCAGCCTCAGGTGACTGCACCAACTAGGAGGCTGATCTAGCCATCACATATCTTGGCGGACACTCCCACTTGTGATGTCACTAGAGGGGAGATGTTATGGCCGATCAACATCTCCCCACTGGTGATCAATAGGGGTCCTTTAAGGAACCACTGGAACTACAAACAACATCTTTGCGTTGAGGAATATGCTACTCAAAGCATGCTGCATATACATTACAAAGCTTGGGAGTATGGGTATTGTCTACAGAAACATGTTGCATGCATTTAAAAACATGACACTATTCTACACTATTGTGATGAAGGCCACACAAAGAGTAGGGCTACATGTAAAAGCTTTGACTCCATTGGTCATGAGACAGTTCCTTCAATAGCCAGGATAGGACCAGGAGTACCTGTCTTTGACCAATGGCAGCCACCCAATTGACTCATTTATTGGCCTCTTTCCTTACTTACCACTATAAGCCAACAAAAACCAACTACATCTAGGTTACTACACGAGCACAAGTTACTAAAGGAAGGCCTTCTAAATTGAGGAAATTCAAGCGAGCAACTACAGTATGTTTGAGGTTCCTAAAGTACCTCTAAATACTTACTCTGCTGACCACCTGATTATGAAATCCCCAGCAAGGGAGGAAAACCCGGACCGAGAGAAAACAAATGGTTAGGTTAGGGGAAAAAGGGGTTTAGCAGTGCTAACATTTACAGTTAGCATAGTTAGCATAGTTGATCAATTAGAGATGTAACAGAAAACAACAATAACAACACATATTAGGTATTATGACCGTTTTTATTAAAAGTACTCTGTTAACTCTGGAAATGAATGCATGCAGGTTAATGTTTATGGAGGATACCTGATGCGAGATACAGGTGTAAACGCTGGCTGGTGCATACAATTGTAATCTGACAATTTGCGAGATGGGAAAAAATACAACCATGAGTACTAGAGGAAGATGGATTTAAAACACATTTAAAGTTGTATAGATCTGTAGTCTATACAACTGTAGATCTAAAGTCACTGGTTTGGATCAAACCATCGTAGCTTTTGTTGCTGCATGCAGAGATTATTTCACCCCCGTTAAAATCGTTTTGGTCCAGAAGCACCAAGTAGTTATTTTATGGAAGTTCAGATCGTATGATTCAAACCCTCCTAAACAGAGGACTACACAGCTAGGATATATGGGGACAAAATCCCCCATTCTCTGAGGCTCCTGCATGTTCGGTGCAGTCCTAGGAGTCCCAGTATTCACATACTCATTCAAATGTTTGCCTCGACATAACAGAGCAGTACGATGATGTCGTTTGTAGAGTGACGGCAATAATAAATCAACCCTTTCACACAGCGGGAACAATAAACGAATGGTCTCATGTCAGCACACATGAGGACCCGTCCATGTTATCTCAACCGCATCCAAATGCTACACTATCGCCTATACACTGGTGCTATACATTGTGGCTAACACTTAGCTTAAAATGATAAATTAGACAAAAACAGCACAAGTTATTTATAAAAGAAATGCAATTTTACTTGTGTACTTTGCCTGTATGAACTTTTTTGCGACAGTTTTGTTCCCCTTTGCAACTGAAATGCCCTGGTTAACAGGATGATAGATGGTTCCATACTATTCCGGTTGTTAGGGACAACTGGGAGTCTAATAACCTCTCACATTCGGATCTGAGGCCACCTGGTGGGGCCACCTGGTGGGGCCTAACCGCGAGCCAAAGCACTAAATGTAAATGTTGTTGACAGACTGATGACACATTAACTCAACCAAAAGTTTGCTTTGCCAAACGTGCCGGTCTATAGGACCGCGGAGGCGGGGCGCCCCTGCGTATTCAATTACCGAGGCAGACATCGGGAAGGGATAACTCCAACGTGGGGGGCGATACATTATTAAAATAGTAATCATTAATACAAATCAATTAAAAGTTCTGTCTGTTAAGGTGTACCAATTGGAAAGGTCCATCAGATACGGTATTTCCCCTCTTTAGGAGTTTTACTTTCTGGACCTAGAATTCCCCATCTTAGATTTTGTTCATCTGTGTTGAGGATAGACTGTAAAGGGTTGTGGGTAGCTAGAATGACCCCCGGCCCGGGGTACTTGAGATGAGTTTGCAACTTGCAACTGTCTGAAGAATTCTCCGTGCCCACTGTGAGAATGTGAAAGGGGGGAGAATGTAACACTTCACTCACTGCTTTCCCTTCGAGCTCTCGAGGATCTGCTTTCACGCCGTGCAACGATGTGGAAAACACGAGATGTCTTTATTATGGTGTTAATTAAGAAACGTAGGATGATCCAAATGTATGTTTTTTGTCAAATTGTTAGCGCTGTTATATATCCCGTACCGTATTTTCATTCACGAGCCATGAGATGGAGCCACGTGGTTTAAATTCAGCGTGAGAATGACAACAACTCGTGAGGACATTTAGTAGGTTTTTAATATGATTGTCTCTGCCACCTCCCTTACACTAATGATCGTTTGGAGACCAGGCTTGAGAAACTTCGACATTGATCGACTAAACTTTTCTACGTGAAGAGAGACCATGTTTTCCCCCACCCAGAGTCCCAACTGCGGCGTCGACTCCTGTCGATACTCACCGGGCACGAGAACTTTAGGCATGGCGGCGCTTTTCCAATCACACTCCCGGGGGAATACAGAGCAAGGAGGCAACAGGTACGGCTGCTGTGGACGGTGTGGCGGTAGAAGTGTGGGTGCTCTCCGTGTATAACTTCTGGACGTATAAGACCATCCTCTCCCCCCTCCCGTGAAACTAGAACCCAGTACCGGACACCGGAGGACGGGGCAGCCGTGTGCTGCGCTCGGCTCTATTTTAGGAGCACATGGAGCTCCTTGACAGACAGATATGAGGAGTAACAGCAGTAGCTGTTATGTAAAGCTACCATGTGGTTGTTGGTTACCTCACTGCATTATGTTAAACTAACTGGTTAGTTCACTGTATTATGTAAAACTAAGCTAAGGTGCATTTTAGTGTATTATTTTACGTGTGTATTATTGTCCCCATACATTGGATTTTTTTCACATTTTATTTTATTATTAGGATACTTCTTTTTTGTTTTCATGTCATTATTTACTATTTTTCCATTATATTTGCATTTGTATTATGCACAGCATTTCACTGCACATTAATATCTGTGGTAAGCTGACCAATAAACTTGAACCTTGACCCATAAACTTGAAAACTGACCAATATCTGGGAACTTGAACTTCAAGGGGTCAAACGTCTTCAGACGACGTAAACATTTCACACACTGTGTAGGCTCGTTGGCGTGGCCAGTCTGGGAACGTGTGTAGGCCTGTCCCTTTAAGAAAGGTCTCCACATATTATGCTGTCAACAGGCAACCGAGGAGAGGCTTTTCCAAACACTGGAACGACAAAGGGGAGAAGAGAGAAGCTGCTTCAGGAAAAAGGTTGACCAAGTGTTTCCTTCGCTCGGACCCGTTTTATTTGAAGCCCGACACGCTGCGGTGCAATGAGGAGGCAGCGATGGCCTGTGGGAGCAGTGATCCATACTGTGGATCACTGAGCCGCTCCCTCTGAGCCGCTCCCTCTGAGCCGCTCCCTCTGAGCCGCTCCCTCTGAGCCGCTCCCTCTGAGCCGCTCCCCTCTGAGCAGCTCCCCTCAATAGCGGCTTTTGAAATGTATTTTAAACGTGGTGTAACCCTTTACCGAGGGAGGTGCAGGTGAACCTGACACTAAACAAACGAGGAAAGAATTCCCTGCTGGAAATGTCTTGCCCTTTGAAACTATTCCGTATTTACTCAATAATATAAAGATAGAGCCGATCTGATTTCCAGGCAGCAGATTCAGAGCCTATTAGACGTGAACGTATTTCGGTATTATATGATCACTTTGTGACATGTTGAGGCTAGGGTTTGACTCCCTGCCCACAGGTACTCCGTTTGATCCCACAACTCCGCTGCCTACCGGAAGTGACCCTTGAGCAAGATTCCCTGCACCCGATCAAAATTTGGCAAGGAGTACCTGTGCCGTTCCTGACAGCTCCCACCCGTCGCCCAGACGGGTGGCCCAGATGGGTGGGCGCCCTCCCCTGGTGATATTTCCAGAGTGGCTGAGCTCTGTGATTGAAGGCAGGCCTCCAGGCCATGTCCTCAGCGCCAGCGCTTCCTGTAGGCCCGCTGCCCACGCTGCCACGGCAACAGCAGACCCCAGGACTGAGCCGTTCATTTGAGGGAATCTGATCCCAAATGTCAACGATCATCTGGACAGACACCTGACCCCCCATGGGTGGGGGAGAGGGGGGGTCAGCCACCATGGTGATGGTGCAATATGTATAGAATACAATGGAACAGTGCAGTGTAATAAACAACAGTATAGCCTAGTATGGTAACAGTACAGTAACAGCTAGAATAGTATTGTAAAGAATATTATAGTACATTATAGTAGTGTTTTATACAATAGAATACAGTACAGTATAGTACAGTCCACTAGGACAGCACAATGCTGGATAGTCTAGTGGTTATGGTATTTTACTCCAGAAGGTTGTGGGTTCACTCCTCAACGACCCCCATCTAACCTGTGCAGGTGCATTAGATGATACTCACTGAGGATTAGCGTCTCTGTGGATAAAAGCGTCTATAGAACGCCTACAATGCAGAACCGTATACTCAAGGAATATAACTTTTATTTCAAGCACGTGTAAACAAATGGACAGGAAATGGACCTATGGAGATGTCATGGTGTGTTGCAATGGTTTAAATAAGTGTTAATCTAAAATGAGTCCCAACCTAGTGGAAGTAGGTCAGCTCCTCAGCAAAAAAATCTCAAGCGTAACTTCTCCATGTAAATCCTAGAAGTGCGGATATCTTTCAAAAAGTGAATCTGAAGCCGTTCTAAAAATATGCCGGCGCACAGTGCGCATGTCTGACGGAGCAGTTCGACATTCTTTCACGATAGTTAAAACATAAATCAACATTCCACTCTTATTTGCAACTTACATTTATTTTTGCAAATTATTTCAGTAAGTACATTTATGCATCAACATTTTCCCCATTATGAACTGTATAAATAAATAATAACGCAGAACATAAAATGTAATTATAATCGCAAACATTGTCCTCGTTGACCATGGCCTTGTTGTGTTGTAGACGTAGTTGTGTTGTAGGCCTACTTCTGCCGAATTTAAACACTTTTGGCAAACAGTCTCACTTGTCATCAAACCATACATTCATCTCCTCCACACGTCCGCCATCTCCTCCACGCAGTCATTATGTTTCACTGTTACGATGGTTGTGTGGGTGCCTCGGGGTTTCTACCGGGACACTGTTCTACGTGTTTAGACGGGGAGCATAGTCTTGACCTGCGGAGATGGGTTAAGCTGTCCCCACTATCAAATGACTCGGATCTAATTTTCCCAGTTCTTGGCATACGGAGCTTGGCTGTCGGGTTACAGGTTACATCACGCGGCAGGTGTTGCTGCTTAACGACACTTCAGCCCTAATAGTCGGTTGATTACGTCATTTTTATTTTTTTTATGGACTGCGGAAATATAACCTCAAAATCTCTCGCCCCCCAATCCCAAAAGACCATTTAGATAGGACCATGTCAACTCTTTTTGTCAGATCAAACTGTCATAGGTCTACAATATCCGAGCTCTGTAGGATTTTATTATCCAGTTGGATTGATTAATCTATGATGATAGCAGTAGACCTGTAGGGCTACCAGTCACTCCGCTGTCTGACCGCCAGTAAAAGGTCGGGGCTGCCTTTGTGGCAGTAAACAGCTGTTTGGCGCCCTCTTGTGGACGACCGATATTATGGTGCGTGAATGAAGCGTGAAGTGCGTGAAGTTCAACCCCGTTATTTTTCATGAAATGTAAGTTTATTATAATTGTATTAAATAAACCAGAGAACCGGATTCAATATTCAATTAGCGCTGCATGCTAGATGCCGCAACTTCTTTTAAACATTGTTCAAATGTTTCAAACTGTATTTTAACTCCTGATTAGTCAAATTTAAAGAGAAACTTCATAAATCACTTCCAAAAATCAAGAGAAAAACATTTCGTATCTAAACCGAACAGTGGCCCCTGGTGGCCTGACGGACAACCACACTTTGGTGACTTATCTTTCTTTGGATACGGGGGGGGGCGGCGGCCCCCGCGCCCCCCCCCCCCCCCACGTTTTGAAACGCAATATTTTGTGGGTTTTACAGCAACTGCGCTCTTGGTTCAACCCTTTTCTTTCATTTCCCAGGAGGTTTTTTTTTTTTTAGACAGCTTGTCTTCACTTGGTGTGACGGGGCTGGTCTTGCATCACCCTGAAGCGTCGAGATACTTAATCCCCCCCGCAGTGTTTAGGGAGGAGAAGGACATCGCACATCTATTAACTTGTTCTACAATGTCAAACAATCTGCTACAAACTGCTAAAACGCTCAAAAGTCGTGGCAGTTCTCTGGCCAATGAGAAGGGGGCGTTACTGTCAGGATACAGCCAACCCGCTCGGTTAAAACCGGTGTATCCAATCAAATGTCCCAATGATGAAGGCGAGTGACGGGGCTTACGGCCACCAAGACTCCCCTTGAGGGTCGTCTGACGCGTCTTCAGGGCTATTCCAGAAGGCCCTGGCCGCTGTTGTCCTGCGTTTAACTTGGACATGGTTTCCTATTTTTTTCGTTTTTCCTTGTGCAAAACGACCTCGATGCAAAGGTCACGGTTGAAAATGGTGATGTCCACAGGCCATGAACTCCTCCATCACCACGCACGATGACCCCCGGCCGGTGATGAGCGTGTGTATTTGTGTGTATACCTTGTTATGCTCCGCCCAAACACCCCCAGAGAAGCATGTTGAGGACCGGCGTCCCGTCCCGCCACGCGCAGATGAACGGTCGTGATGTCCCCCGAGTCCACACCTAAGCGTGGTGAACCGTGTGACTTTGGCCACGCCCGTCGTGAGGACCAGGGTGAGACCAGGCTCACGGAGTGAAGCATTGACGCCACATACGGTTGGCATCTGATGAGGGCTCACCTTTTTCCTGACGGGGTGTTAATCCAGAGTTTAGTGTCGCTGTAAGTAACCGAACCAAGCCCTGTCCCGTATCCTCCGGCACTGCTCCTACCTGCCTCCATTACTTTAATGATGCAACTCGGGACACCTTGTTTGAAGGTCTCCCAGACCAGGTGGGGGCGCTCACGTACATGGTACCCCCATTCTAATCCATATTCATCTCGCTCTGCGTCGTCCTTTTTGAAATTGTTGCATATCTCAATCTTGTTACGTTGACATGAATAATCGTGTTTAAGAAATAAAAAGGACCTGTTTTGGATTTATTTAAAACGAATTACATAAATACATGAATAATGCCTTTACATTTTTTGGGGGGGAAAATTAAACTTTTATTCCAAGGATAATCTGTGTGCATCGTCATGTTTTATCAGCTGTTGTCTGCATTTTGAGTGTGATTTTCTAACTTTATAGAATGGAAGACAAACCAAATCCAGTTGGACAGCAGAGCTGGCTTCATCCAGAATCCTAGTGGTTAGGTAACACTACACACCTTACCTCAATCTGTCTTCATCATTTCAACCTCAAAAGCTAAGCTTCACTGTAGGGTTTCTATTTCTTGATCAGGTTGACCGGTTTCTTTTCCAGTCTATGTAGTGTGACCAGTTCAACCCATCTGTAGCTCTGCCTTATATTGCTGCTGTGTTGCAGCCAGTGTTACTGAAGAGTATAGAACCAATGGAATTTGAATGTTTTGATATATGTATAAAACCTGTCCACATTGAGAATGATCTTGAGTATGCATTTGTTAAATCTGACAGTATAGCACGTTGCTCATCAAAATATATTCCTATAGTCTATATTATATAGTCTTTAATTTCTACAGAGCATGTGATATTTTAAATGGTCAAAGATATTTACTATTTCGACAAATGTATTGATAGGCACAGCGTTAATGATGGAATATGTTGAATGTAACGTGTGTGATAAGAATGATGATGGGGTTGCATGTTAACACCTAACTATAGTAGTGTGCATACAAATGCTGTCAGTTCTATGTAGATCTAGTTAACACTTATATAACTCAAAATTCTAAATCCCTGATTCAAACGTAAATGTTTCAGTTATTTGCTTTAAATAATCTGGAATTTAGATGGGAGGATTAAATCACTTGAATAGTATAGCCTAGAACTATGGGGTAGAGCTGGTTGCTGGTTCAATCGCCGGATCCTCCTAGCGAAGTGTCGAGATGCCCCTGAGCAAGACGTGCAACCCATACTAACGACTTCCTACCAGCTGGCTGTTCCCTTCCGTCGCTTTATGAACGTGTATGGGCGAATGTTAGGCACTGATTGTAAAGTGGCCACAGGTCAGAAGAATACAAAATAAATGCAGTCCATTTACCATTTAGTCAATAACTTTAGTAACGCTGGTGGAAAATGCGCCATTGGCAATGCCTACATTTCTTTATTAAGCATACAAGGCTGAGACATGTTTGTGACTGTGGCTGCTATCACCTTAGTGAACCGGGCTGTTACACGTAGAACATCTTGTTCCAGAGAAATATCCTTCCTACAGCACAATATAAGGAAGAACAGAACCTCTGCAGTTATGAAAATTGTTTAGCAGTGTAGTTTGAGAGATGCACACTAGATGGCGCTCGCACGCCGCAAAACACGAGTTTGAAACGTTGAATCTCCGCCCTCTTTTAGACGTCATTTTAATAAACACGGAAGAAAGCCAAGCTGAGAGCGTCCTGGCATGTTGACGTTAAATGTTTTGCTGGGCTTTTAAAGATCACCAATGTCAGTAGTTTGTGATGACGAGTTGGTCAAGCTATGGGAAAGGTCAGAAAATCATTCAATGTTACGAGATATTCTAAAGTCATATTGATCACGAGTCGCTCTTCAACCGATCATGCACCCGCAAGGCTTTGACCCGTCATAAACGAGCGATGACAGCCTTTATTAAAGTTTCTTGTCTTTTTCTAATGTTTGCAAAATTGTCAGAATCGCATACTTTAACCGGTTAAAAAAGGAAAAGAAACGGACCAACACTTAAATGATTTATCTCAGTTGACATAATTATAATAAGCTTCATATAAATGGGCAATGACTACAGAAAAACACAATAGTATAAAGAGAGCAGCCCTATAAAACACTAATAGATCGTTTTCTCTGTTAAGAGAACGGGCAGCTGCTCTGTTAAAACCGCTTTCCCAGACTTTTATTTGTTTATTGTTAGTATTATGTCAGTTGGCCAGGGATAGTGGCACATATTTGTATTATGTATTCCTATTCCTAAGAAAACAAAGTACATAATAATGCATAATGCCTCCATTTACACACACAGACAAACTGTGTAGGCCTGTATCTGCTTCAATAACTTAGTATGTCGTTTTTTGGTTGTTTTTAACAATATGAAATCATTCTCAGCATACATACAAATAAAGTAAACAAAACAAATATTTATGCGTTAGAAATGTATCATACCATTGCAAAACAGATGCCCTTTTTGAACAGGTTGTTTTAGTGAAAGTAACTCAGCGGAGAATATCGAGTTCACCCACAAAATGTCATTTGTTGTCCATTTCTGCTTGTGGCTCCCTGTGGAGATTACATGTTGGCCCTCAGAGCCCTAAGCCTTTGCCCCCCCCCCCTTGGTCTAAAGCCTCTAAAACACTCCACCCACTTAAGCGTATGCCTGTGTGTGGGTGGTGCTGCTGCTGTGGTGGTGCAGTGAGCAGGCCAGCCTGAGACAGCAGGTGGTGGAGGAGGACACGGAGGCGTGGCAGTGCTCGCCCAGCTTCTCCTCCCTAGAGAGGGTGGGCGGAGTGGACCTGTCCTTCATCAAGGGGGACGAGCGGAACGCCTGCGCTCAACTCGTGGTGCTCAGCTACCCCGACCTAGAGGTGAGCGCTGATTGGCTGAGGCCGTACTCGCCGTGCCAATAACTGTCATCATTCGAATTGTAATACAATTATCGGTCCCCCCCCCTTAACTTAATTGAGTACCGCTTAACGGGAGGGCTTAAGCGGGTTAGTCAACAGAAACCGCGGCCTAACTGCTATTCAGACACAACGGAATTGGACGCCTCAACGGTTTTCAAGCCAGGCGTACTCCGAACAATTAAAAAAGATGTACGAAAGCGAATCGATTTGCATGGCGCAGCCTAGGCCGTAGGATGTTTCATTAAGGCCTCGGTTTTGTCGAAGCAGTGTTGATGCTTTCTCATTTCATATCAGTGCTGACCTTTCGTCTCTACCCTTCCCTTCTTAGACTTTTAACTTTATATCGTATGCTAGGGCATGGTCATACCCAACTTATTCTGATTTCACAAATGTGTAATTAGTCAGATAATCAAACCAATTTCATGGGCGCTCAACCAGGCTAGTAATGACATTCAGCGAAGGATCTTTCTATATGATCAGGTTCACAGGTTTCTTTTCCAATCTATCCAATCACGGCCACCTCAACCTGTCTGTAACTTCCTTATATTGCTGCTGTGCTGCCGGTGGCCAATGTTACCGAACACTTTCTAATCCAATGGAATTGGATCAAAAAAATCGCAAGGATGATGTTTTTGAAAATATAAAACCTGGTGATATTGAGAATTATATTGAATATTTCTTTTTTTCGTTTAGTTTCAGAGTATACCACACAGATAATCATAGCGTTAGGTTTCTTCATTGTCTACAGAGTGCAAAGAGAGCCTGTGATATCACAAACATTCAAATATATCCTGCATCTAAAATATAGCTAATACATCTAATATATCCACAACACAAAAACCCATAGACACACACTAAGATATACAGAAGGCAGGAAGATATTCGACAGCCAGCCGAAAGGTACTGTGTTTGATCCCCAGTGTCCCCATTTGACTGTGATGGCAGTGATGTGGTTAACTGTGATGGTAGTGATGCTGTTGTGATGTGGTTAACTGTGTTATGGTAGTGATGTGGTTTACTGTGATGGTTATGATAGTGATGTGGTTAACTGTGATGGTAATGAGGTTATGATAGTGATGTGGTTAACTGTGATGGTAATGATGAGGTTATGATAGTGATGTGGTTAACTGTGATGG
>JAOPJO010000001.1:14803606-14817820 GCA_027123675.1 Molva macrophthalma
ACAGTGTAATACCAGTAGATACAGCACAGTATGACCACAGTGTAATACCAGTAGATACAGCACAGTATGACCACAGTGTAATACCAGTAGATACAGCACAGTATGACCACAGTGTAATACCAGTAGATACAGCACAGTATGACCACAGTGTAATACCAGTAGATACAGTATAAGGCAATAAAACACATCACCCACAGAATAGTTTGATCATGGTAATAAGGGAAGCGGTGCAGGACACTAAACGCTGAACCCACGACTGACGTGAATATCCTCGTACTTCGCAGGTGTGCTGCATGGACCGGAAACTGGACTTCCTGGTGCACGCGTACGTTCAGCGCATGGGCATCCCTCGCTCCGAGACGGAGGCCTTCTTCAGCTCCAAGGAGCCCTACCCCGCGCCCCCCTACCAGAGCCCCGAGGGGGCCAAGCAGGACAAGGGGGAGCGGGAGAAGGAGAACAAGGAGGAGGAGGAGGCGGCGAGGGCGGAGAAGGAGGTGAAGGTCTACTCGGCGGTGGAGGTGATGTGCTCGGACGGCTCGGTGGAGCGGAGGGACACCCCGCTGGGGGGCCTGTCCGCCAACGGGTCCCTGGGGACCCCCTCCCTCAGCCACCGACCCACAACCTCCTGGCAGCACCAGCTGCAGCACCCCCTGGCCCAGCCCGCCTGGGGCAGCAGCATGGCCAACACCCCCTCGCCCGTGGGGGGCAGCGGGGAGCAGTCCCCCACCCTGTACCGCCTGCCGCCTCCGCCCGCCCCCGCCCACGACCGCTCCACCTCCGGCGCCCACGCCGCGCAGGAGAGCAGGCGGGACAGCGGCTCCCACGGCAGGCGGCGCCACCGCCGGCCCAGGCAACAGCAGGAGGCGGCCGTGCTGGAGAGCGACACCTCCGTGTCCATCCCCTCCGTGGACCACGAGGAGCTGGAGCGCTCCTTCAGCGGCTTCAGCATCTCCCAGGCCAAGGAGGACTTCTTCGGCCCGTCGTTCTACGCGAGCCCCGGCGGAGGAGGAGGCAGAGCGGGCGGAGGAGGAGGCGTGGGACCCGACGCCGGGGGGCCGACGCGATGCGCCAAGGTCCGGCCCTTCATAGCGGAGGGCGAGTCGGACACGGACTCTGAACTGTACGCCCCCTCGCCGCAGGCGTTCACCCCCGACGGGGCCTACGTGGAGAGGGGCTGGCCGGGACACAACTAGGCCCGGGCTGGAGGACGGAGTGGGGCTAATCCTGGTCCCATCCCCAGGAGCGGAGGGAGAAGCCTGGCCATCGAGGCTGGATGTAGCAAGTGATGGATGTTGCCAATAACATAACCCTGTGGCCCAGGGGCCAACGTGAGGGACTGTCGCCCGTGAGACCGCTACAACACACCTCAGACTGAGGGTGGTCCTGATGCTGAGGATTAAGTTAAGACTCTGATCAGTACTCATTAAGATGGGGATGTGACGAAACTAAACGGATGATGATTACGTTATGACGGTAGCCATGATGAAGTTGAGATCATGATGAGGATTAAGACGGTGATATAATTAGTGAATAATGTTGCTAAAAATACATTTAAGAGGGTGATATTTAATTAAAATCGATCAAGGATGAAGTGAAGATGGTGCTTAACTGAAGTCGAGGTTAATCAGTGGATGTTTCAGCACCTCCCGTAATTAATTCATATTCTTACAGGAATTTTACGGAAACCAAAGGGTTGATGGTCTATTTTGTAATTTGTTGCCATGACTATTAAGTTACAATGCTAACGTTAAAAAGCTTCATATTGCGTTAGACTAAAATATAAAACAACTACTTCCAGTTGTTTTTAATGGTACAATTTTAGGTGTTATGTTACGTTATGTTGACACATTACAATTAGGAGTAACATATATGGTTATTGCAGAAATTAATTGTAGGACGGTATTTTTGCACTAAATATATACTTGAAATGTATTCACCTCTTTTTTTGGGCAGAAATGTACTTTGTACCCAGTACTCTGACTCGCGCACATTTTCAACAACAGAGCATTTTAAGCGGTGTTTCGATGCTAGTTGGTGAAACAAGAGTGGGTAGTTGGCTGTTGGTCCTTTGAATGAGGCAGAATGATGCCAAAGGGGGATTTGGGTCTAATTATCAGTAGTCTACAAAAAAAAGCTTGTTTTGAATGTCATAGAGTCAGTGGTGCCCGACAAAATGCCCGACTTCTAAATCCTTGATTTCAATCCGATGAACCTGGGAATCCTGCATGGCATGACTGATCCAAGGATCCAAGACTGTTACGAGGGTTCTAGATCCCGACCATTATTAAAAAAAATAAACAGTTTTATATTATGGAATACAACTAGAAAACCAAAATGGATGCATGTGTGGTTTCAAGCTAGGATATGTTAGCTTTTTTCAGAGCTTGAAAGCCAATCATTTGAAGAGGCCGAATTTTTACCATATAATCTTCCCTGTTCATATATGTGAACAGAGTCCATCTTTAGAGGAGTATCTTTCTCTCTCTCTGTCACCTTCTCTCCCTCGCTCCCTGTCTCTCTCTCTCTCTCCCTGACTCTCTTTCTCCCTTTTAATTCGTATGCCACTGCATCTCTCTTGTTCTCTGTCTCCCTCTTTCGCCTTCTCCCTCTCGCCTTCTCTCCCTCTGTCTCTCTCTCTCTCCCTCTCTAACCTCTTCTCTCTCATTTTATACTTTTCCCGCAATAGATTCATGAATATGAATGACTTGGCCTTCACACTGGAAGGTTAAAAGTGAAGGTTTGCTACCACACTTGTCCTAATGCAATAAGAAGCAAGACATTAAGAGTTCCATTGGCATCTGAGAAGCTTGTATGAGGCGTTATGCTTTGCCCCAATTTACACCGATTTTCATCAATTAGCATTGTAGCATTTTAGTTTAAGTCAGAGCGAGTCCAAGTCTAATTGAACAGGGTGTTAAAGCTGCCTGTCTGGGCGGATCCTAGGTCTCAATCAATCATGAATGAAAATGTAAACAAACATTTGACGATCTAAGCAACATGCTATGCTAACCATGTGAAACTTTGTTTTAATCATTTAAAAAACAAGGAGCACCTGAATCTAAAAAATGACTAGACAATCTTAAAATATATAAAGAAGTTTATGGCAAGGTTGTTTACTTATTCCGTGCAAGAATAGGTGGAATCCAATTGTTCTGTGAGAAATGTGTAAAGAGTTTGCTAGCATGTTTTCTACCAATGCAAAAGAGATGAATGTAAAGTTTTCCATGATAACTGTTCACGGCCGTGTAACTGCATACACTCCTTGGTCTTCTTCAATAATTAAACTTTGTACACCACTGAAAGGTTATCTGTGTGTTGGGTCTCTGTGCATTGGGTTTGTCACATGTTGTATGTCATGGTTTAAGCTATGGTTCCCAACCTTTACTGGCCCGTGACCACATTTTTAGGTCAGAAATCGATTGCGTTGTTGTACATCTGCTTCCCCATACATTGTTGTAACCCTAGCAACATCTTCCCATAGTATACTTGATCCAGTGAAGCAGTTAGCCGTAGGCCTAGTGTTCATCTTGCTAGCAGGCAGTTTTTACAGAGCTTTAACCTTCAAAACAAACTCATGTAATACAAAAATGTGTACATTTAATACAAAAATTACCATCAAATAGGCCTATTTATAGCTTATTAGACAGCAATCTCTTGGGAAACTGGCTTTCATAAATATAAAGGATGTAAATAACGTCCAAATCATGGTGTAATGACGGTAATATACCACTAGGTGGCAATCAACAACTCCGCTAGAAGTAGAGCCCAGCGTGAACTTACTGACATTTTCATTTGATTGCTTCTGTGTTTATGTTTACATTTTTTGTATAATATAATAATGATAATAATATTAAGAATAATTGAATGAGCCAAGCAAACATAATATAAAAACAACTACATTTACGTATAGTTTAGTTTTCTTGAATAGAAACCTATTATAGAAAAACTGCAGAAAACTGTTCACCATACAACCAGCGAACTGAAGACAACTGAACCACGTGGTGTACAGTCTTGTTTGGTTTATCCATCCCGTAATATCAGCTAAGAGTCCCCAAAAGGTTTAATGCTCGACATTAACTAAACCAAGGAGGAACTTCTCTCAGCAAGAACGGAGGAGTAAGGTAGACAGTGGAAGTCACATTGATTAAACCCACATTCAAATCGAAGCTAGGTTCAACGTATATAGGGCAAAATAAGTTATTTTGTGTGGTTTGCTGGAATGCAGCTTTAATTAACCTAACTGAGATTCTTACTAACGAATGAAGACAAACTGCCAGCACGGAAATATTACTGGACCCAACAAAATCAATACTTTGTCCCTACGTGCAGTTCTTTATTCCAGCAATAACCTTGGAAAATAAACACGAGTAAACAAAAAAGTTAGCGAAGACCGAAGCACAAACGCTGATTCCTCGTGCCATGTTGACCTGTATCCTCCAGCCCCAGCCTGCTGCCTATTTAGCGACAGCGAACGGGAGCCGCCATTTATTCAAATACAAAAGATTTCTGTTTGAACAACGGCATTAGGAAGCAACGGGCCATCGACCGGTTCATGACAAACGACGAGGCCGTCGGATCAATGAGGCCATTAGCGGGCCTCCCTGACGGCCGTCCAAGGAGAGACCGGGACGCGCGTCCGTCTCCCGGCCTCGCGGAGATGAGTGGCGGGAGAGAGAGGGGGAGACGCGCGCCTTAATGACCTATTAGCACTTACTGTTGCTGGGTGTTTAATCCAGGGCCCGTGAGGCTGAAGGACACTCACGCTACGATCCGATCACACTGAAGAGTAATAGAGATGTTCATTGTTATTAAAAGAGAATTCATGTCGCTGTTTGGGAATGCTTTGTATTGTTCCACCCATACCTCACCCATACCCCACCCATACCTCACCCATACCCCCACCCATACTTCACCCATACCTCATCCATACCCCCACCCATACTTCACCCATACCTCACCCATAACACACTCCTACACCCACCGCTCCCTCACTCATGCCCCGACCACATCAACATCAGCTCATCCCACATTCCTCACCCAGACCTCACTGGTTCCAGGCCTCACTGGTCCCAGGCCTCACTGGTCCCAGACCTCACTGGTCCCAGACCTCACTGGTTCCAGGCCTCACTGGTCCCAGACCTCACTGGTCCCAGACCTCACTGGTCCCAGACTGCAACAGTCAGACCCAGCCTCAAGTGACCTGCCTGTTGGTTACCATGACATCATTAGAAGGTCTGTTACCATGACATCTTTAGAAGGTCTGTTCCCGTGACATCATAGAAGCTGGGTTACCATGGCGATAGACATACAAGGCATAAAGGTTATTGATGAAGTAGGTAATTAATCTTGGCTCTGGCCTTCATGAAAGATTGGTATGAGATTTGTATATATTACTATATTAAGCGTAATATATTTTATATATATTTTCACTGTTGCTTCTTTCAACTCTCCGCAGAAGTTTATGAAACACCAGCAAACTGACACTGGCACCAGTAACCCAGTCTGCTAGCGGAGTCTGGAGTCTCAATGACCAAGGTGCCCTTTGTCTCTCTCTCTCTCTCTCTCTCTTCCTCTCTGTCCCTCTCTCTCTCTCTCTCTCTCTCTCTCTTCCTCTCTGTCCCTCTCTCTCTCTCTCTCTCTCTCTCTCTCTCTCTCTCCCCCTCTCTGTTGTTTTCTTGTCCTCTATATCTCCATTCTTTTTGTTATTTCTCTACCTATACTCAATCTCTTAGTTACACAGACACACACACACACACACACACACACACACACACACACACACACACACACACACACACACACACAGTGATCCATAATAATGTCGGTGAGGGGGCTTTTGCATCCTCAGTTTGTGGATTTATTATTGATTAGCATATATGGTGATTCAGATATATATAACTCCTTGAGCCAGGTACTCAAGGAGTTTTAGCTCTGTCCTCTGACTTAAGGTCTCTTTAAAGGTCTACTATTTTACCACCAGGTGTGATGTTGATTGGACTTTAAAGGCCATTTCAATATCGACCCTATAGTGACATCACTCAAGTGGGAGTGTCTATCCCGATGTATGATGGATAGATTAGCCTACCAGTTGGTACAGTCCACTGGGTAGCCTGGTAGGTCGAACCATCTGTCAGGAACTGCCTCTTGGCTGTCCTGTCTGGACAAACATCTTCTTCTGGTGTCACGGTGGACCAGCGGTAGCCCTGCTGCCTCACAGCCAGGAGGTCCTGGGCTCGAGGCTGTCACGGTGGGCCCTGCTGCCTCACAGCCAGGAGGTCCTGGGTTCGAGGCTGCCACTCCTGCCCATAAGCATTTTACATTTCAGGGCATTTAGCAGATGCTTATATCCAAAGCGGCTTACACACGAGGCGCCAGCCAGCTCGTCAGGAGCAGTAAGGGTTAGGCGTCTGACACCTCGACACTCAGCTTGGAGGAGCCAGGGATCGAACTAGCAACCTTCCGGTTGACAAGGCAACCCGCTCTACCTCCTGAGCTAGGCCGACCCCCTTAAGCAAGGCAAAGGCCCAACAAACCGGGCCCACTGTGTGGCCACTGGACACAGTGGCTCACTGCTCCTAGCAAGTCAAGATGGGTTCAATGGAGAGATTAAATTTCCCCACGGGGGTCAATAAAATATCTATCTGTCTATCATGGTAATAACGCCAGACGTATGTAAGTGGTATTTTGTGTTAATTCAGTCATGAGGGAGGAGAGGGGGAGGCGGGCTCAGGAGACAGATGTTCATTAAGAACGATGGCCGCTAACGAACTGTACCATGCTGGCGACAACCAGCACTTCCTCCACTGGTTAGTATCATTAGCAGCATTCTAATGACGGCATCACGTTCTCAGTAGGTCACTGTACTTTAATATTTACAGTACTACTGTTGGCCAAGGCTTTTTTTCTCTTGAAAACCCTCCCTCAAAACAACAGCAGGTATCAATCACGCGAGCAGCGGGCGTACGACATTTGAATATCGGTAATCTCTAAGAATGGATGTTGTGTTGTACCGAAGGGGAATCATCCGTCATTCGACAATTACTAAATTGGATTGATTCTGACTCCCCCCCCCCAGCTCTCGTAGTTGGCCATTAATCAGTGAGTACGGATGGACGGCGGATGTGCAACCTGACCACACTAATTATCCCGGCGCACCATTTATTTGAGAGCACAGTCACAGTCCGAAGGAAATGCATCCGAAATCCTTTCCCTCTAATTGTGCTCGCGTTGGGAGAAATGTGAAAAGGGCCGATAACGTTTTCTTTTTAAAGCGGTACAGTAGCCCTCTGATTCACGCTGACTGTTAATCTCTGCTGTTTATATGACAGTTGGTGGATAGAATGCTGCATGTGCATGTGTGTTTGTGTGTGTGTTTGTGTGTGTGTGCTCTGCCAGCGGCCATGTTGTTTTTTTATATGGGTCTGGACAGATGGACCCCCCCCACCATCCAGCCCAGCCCTGCTCAGCTTCCGACTCCAGAATCACAACATAACTTCTTCTCTCGTGGGGGTCTGGGAGGTGGACGTTTTAAGATATGTCTCACTTGGTGCAGCGGGGGGCTGCCACTAGAAAGTCCTTCAAATGAGTGGTCCTCGTTAATCTTCCGGTGACACGCTGTGGTCAAACAACACACAACAACATTACGTCTGTCACCGACACACCTGCTCTTGGTTTAAAGGAAAACTAAAAGGGAATTTGGATTTTCAATCACCCGTCTGAAATGCCAGAGAATGGTTAAGAAGAGATTTGCGCCATAAATGAATCTAGCAACCAGAATCGGTCAACTGGTAGAGCAAGGCATTAACACTGCCGGGGTTGGGGGTCGAGTCCCAATGATGAGAATGTGTGCAGTCAAGCTACACTTTCGATAAAAGCTTCCATCAAATAGCGTGTAAAGTGTCTGAAATTGGACACTCTCATATCTCTAGCTTTTACTATCTCACCTCAGTTAGAAAAATCTAGAAGAAGCTGAAAGAGTGAAAGATAAAGGAGAAGAAACCGATAAATCCATCAATTGATAGAAACTATTTGACCTCTGGACCACTATGTCCATACTCAGAGACGGTAGTAGCGAATCAGCCTTATTGATCCCAGCACAGTAAATAGGTGGTTGTCAGAGCAACTGATCAGAGCCATTGATGATTGGTTAGAGAGCGAGAGAAAGACAGCATATACAGAAAAAGGTCTTTCTCCTGAAGGGGCTGGAACGGAGATGGAACTGAATCTGCTCCACACGTTTGTTAAGAAGATGTTCACTGACGGCGGTGTCATTGTCATTCAGTGGCAAGCGGGGGCGTTTGATACCGGACCACATTTGTAGGACAAAACCTGCTCATTCGTTCTTCCTCAATGCCCTGGGCATGCGTCACATTTGCTAGTTACACGGAGCCCTCACCGCCTACTTCTAAGAGCTGTCCATCTGTAGAAGAATCTAAATAGCCTTCAACTGGAGAGAGAGGTCGGTAGTCCCTGCTGGGTGAGTGGAGGTTAATTGGCCTATAGATGACAGACCTGATAGGATAGTAAGGGCCTAAGACCCGGCTGCTTTGTAAATGTCGTGAGTGTAATGGTGGGCAGGGAATGCCATCACGCCCTCATTATTCTTGATTCTCTGCATGTTAATCCCCTTCTGAATGTCAGTGTGCTAACAGACTCCTGCCATCTGTCACTCCTTTAGTGTAGTAAAGGGGTTTGACTCGTCACCTAACGTTGATGTTTTCATTTTGAAACGAGACCTTTTTGACCTTTTTTTTCAAACGATGTCTGCTTAGTGGTTTCTTAAATTGTGTCTTGATGTAGTTATTTGAAATCCTTCTACACTTCTGCTTTATTTGTAATATTATATATTTTATTTTATTGGATTGTTTTTTTATCTCTGCAGGTCATTGGACATTCTCCTCACAGCTCAGTTGTATTTGTTTGATCTCCTCTTGGTGAACCACAGCTGACCGGGGAGTACCCACATGTTTCCACTGCTTTCAGGACCCCCACCAGGGACCACCGGAGACCAGCGAGACCCAGCAGCGGACCCCCCCCCCCACCCATCACCGCGTTTGTCTTCCCTGTGATGCTCCGAGGTTCATCTATAATGTATTCTACATATACACACACGCAGGCATCAAACTGTTGGATTTCTAGCGCTCCCATAATGATTTCTTCAGCTCCGGCGTCAAAATCAGGAATCATTCCCGACTTTGTTTGTCCTGTTTTTTTTAAATGTGTTAACCCAATGGCTAGGCTACATGCTTCATGTACGAAGCACGATAAGTTTCAATGAGAAATGGTCTGGGGTTTCACTTTACCTAGGCTACTACTCAAACCATAATTCACTTTTTGAAGATGTATATTTGTACAAAGAATGTGCAGCATAGAATGTCGCTCAAGATATTTTTGGAGATGAGAATAGGTTTTAATGAAAGGATTCGAGTGCATTAGGCTAATCATATCAGCCATCAGGGACCGATCATTCCATCCCGTAATATGTGGAGGACAACGGTATTAAAAGTCTCCCATATCGTCCGCTCATTAGCTTGCACTTGAATAGAAATCCATTTAACTGGCCGTCCAAACCCCACTCATCCGCTCCGACCTTTGACGCATTCATCTTTCAGCGGAGGAACAATAACGGTAACATCCAACGGCCTTAATAAATTACATCTTTTATGGGCTGTTCTTGGCATGGCAACGCTTCCGCTCCAAGCATTAACGTGTTGAAAGAACCCTCCAGAAATTGCTGTGTTGTTGAAATTCAAAATGGGGTGTACTTCCAACACTCCCGCTTGGCTGTCTGCCGGTCCCGGGGGGGATGGGACCCAAATCCCAGCACCAGGAGCTGAATGACCAATGAGAAGCCAGGCCCACCTCGGAGGTCTCCTCATGAATATCTGAGGTTGTGTTAAGATTCTGAGCACAGCTGTCGACCGGTAGGACAGAACATAGCACGGCCCTGGTCTTGATGTGGTTACAGCGTTGCTACCCCGTCTCTTTGAAGGCTTGTCTGTACATTTCCGGAAGGCTTTTTCTAAATATTGCAGGGGCCAGGAGAAGGAAGTAGCCGGAGGTGGTGGTCTCTGGCCGAAAAGGTTCTTGGTTTGATTCTTAATGTCCGCAGTCTACCTGCAGGCCTCCTTCAGCAAGATGCCCCCTAACCCCTACCTGCTTCTGTACGACGTGCCTCTGAATTCACTGCGTCTCTATGGATAAAAGCAACTGCTAAAAAGTGTATAGCAATAGATTTTGGGTCCATTGAATGGTATGGGTATCACAGAACTTCAGACGCTTTTCTGGTGAGGAGAGCAGTAAATCAAGCCAAAATAGACTGATTGATCGTAGCCTCCTGCCAGTTTGTTAGACGTCTCCTTAAATAGGTTGAATAGTTCCTTGTCGTTTTCCTGTGAGCCCACAATAATTATTTTTTTTAAGTCTATCCGTTTTTACGACCAC
Source organism: Molva macrophthalma (assembly GCA_027123675.1). Taxonomy (NCBI): domain Eukaryota; kingdom Metazoa; phylum Chordata; class Actinopteri; order Gadiformes; family Lotidae; genus Molva; species Molva macrophthalma. Next base: position 14,814,050 of record JAOPJO010000001.1, read on the forward strand.
TTTGTCTAGCTTGTTTGAGATGCAAACCCGGGACAACTTTATGAATATTACCTCTGAATTACAACCGCCACCATTTGCCAGTGGCAGCCCGCCAGTGTGAGACTGGGATCTCAGCAGGGCAGCGATGGGAACCACAGGAAGTCTCGTCAACCCCCCTCCCACACAATCATCTCTCATCAATCTTTAATATCTCCTCCATCTCCCACGTCCCAGCCACTCACCTAGTAATTACCATCACAGCTGGCGGCCATATTGGAGAGAAGGGATCTTGTAGTTAACGTGTTTGCAGACAGCGGAGGAGACACCACGGAAGTGAGACAGAGCTTTAATAGTTAATCCTCACAGCTTGCGCCTGGAGTGAATATTGTATGGCCGACTCTGATAGCCTTTGAGAACGCCCTTGACAAAGGCTTGTAACAGTGTTCCTACCTGTGCTATAGAACGCTTATCATTTTGCGTTTGAATCTGAAAACATGGTGATGTTTCTATGAATTGTTTATCAGCAATCTCAGTCTCATCTGTTTGCACCAGAGAGGGAGAAAGTAGATGGATGGTTCAGGGGGTTATTACAAACATTACATCAGATATGTTGAGATGTACTTTATTAATCCCAGACTGAACATTTGGATTTCCCAGTCATACCAAACTCTCCCCTTAATTGCCTCTAACCCTGATGCCAAAACAAACCAAACTTTCTAATGGCCTACACAACCTTAAAGGTGATGAAGAGCTATCATTTGAGTGTAATTTGTTAGAAATGCCAAAGTCATCCATCAACTTTTAGTGAGTGACATGCTCTGTGAGAATATCTGTTTCTAGTTGACTGTGCCTGCCTCCGTATGAGACAATTTAGATTGTACACCGCTCCCGGCTCATTGCTGAATAATCCGTGCATCTCTTCCCTGATTGGTTCGGTGTATCAATCGTGCCTGTCAATCACATGCACGCAGAATGGCGGAGACACGTAGCGAGGGACGGAGTAGAGTGTTTTTTCAATTGTATTAAAACGTCTAAATCTTGCTCTCTTCTCCTCTCTCTCTCTTTAAACTCTCAAATCTTACCTGCAGTGGCTTCAACAGTCTTTAATCTAACACCAAACTATTCCTGATGCATCATGGGAAACAACCCAGGTAGACTCCCTCCCTCCCTCTCTGACCTCGAGCCACACTGCGCGTCTGTGATCTGATGCGACCTGACACCTGATATCCCATAATGTCACGTAATGTCTCACTTGCTTTTCATTATCTTCAAATGTCACAATCAATTATTCACGTCCTACTTACCAAAATCCCAGTCGGAATATATTATACGGCAGAAGATTCCATCCAGGGAGCGCGCGTTACGGCGTGGGAGAGCCTGCGCTGTTGACGAGTTCGACGGCAATCTATTTCAACACTGCGGTATTAACTTTAGTTAGTTATTAGTTTAGTTTAGGAGCCGCCGGAGAGGAGAGGGAGGAGGGAGAGAGGGAGTCGTTGAACAAACAGGGAGCTTCGTGAAGCGACGGACCCAGAGTTTACTCTGACACACTCTTCCGTCTGCCTTCAAATAGACTCATCTGTTACTCCGTTACTCACCGTCTACACAGACGGTGTAATCTAACCACCGTACCCCTTCTCCTGTTAGTCAGCGCTGTGTCTGTTGAACAATGTGACTAATGACATGGCTTTTGGTTTCATGTCATTAACCCACATTGAGCTTGATTTCGACGGAGTGTGACACCTTTTGATAAAAATAAAAATGATTCCCCAAAATCCTTAACACAGTTATTTATTAGGCTGGAGGGCTAGTTGCATGAATTTCAGCTCAATTTGTCTTGTTTTACACACATTACGTTATTATGTTGGCTGCCTCTGTGCCTATTTTGTGCAATGTCAGCTATAGGCCATTAAGCTCATAAAACTCAGGAAGATTATTGCTTGGTGAGATGGTGAAGATAGAGATTATTCATTGGACAAAAATTCATTCAAATGCTAATTGCCCAGGATCATTTCACCTCAAATCTGCTCCAAATGAATTAACAAGTATAACAAAGTGTAATACAATTCTTCAGTATTTTGTAGGTATGAATAAATAAATAAATAGATAAAAAATCTTGGTTAACTATTTTCCTTTGCTAATGTTGTTATCCAAATACGTGTTTGACGCTCTTATTTTCTCTACCTAATTAGCTTCATCTAAGCTAGCCACGGCTGTGTTAGCGGTTAGCTAAGTCTCACGTCTCAGTACTGAACTGGGATCAGCTGGCGCGCCACGCGCCCAGGAGTGCAGCTGAGACGGTGAAACCGGTTGGCTCTGGGGTGGTGCGTCAAAACTCAATTATATTTTAATTACTCGCTTAAATCGATCGCAGGCTAGAAGTGCCGAGTCAGTGTTGATCTTGAACGTCACGCAGAGTAACCCAGAGGACTTTGGATGTTCGGCTCGGGTAACGCCTTACGTTTGTATTCAATTTGATGAAATAATTAATTGAATTTGGCGGACGAATTTATCGATAATGCTTTTATCCATACAGCACAAGTGGGAACATTCTGAGTACGGGTGGCCCCAGTGGGAATCGACCCTGAGCCAGTTTAATGCCTTGCTTTACCAGCCATACAAAACCATACATTGTTTACTTACAATTAATAATCAACCTCCCTGCTTCTCTCTCTCTCTCTCTGTCACTCTCTCTCTGTCTCTCTCTCTCTCCCTCTCTGTCACTCTCTCTCTCTCTCTCTCTCTCTCCCTCTCTGTCACTCTCTCTCTGGCTCTCTCTCTCTCTCTCTCTCTCTGGCTCTCTCTCTCTCCCTGCCACCTCTCTCTCTCTCTGGCTTTCTCTCTCTCCCTGCCGCCTCTCTCTCTCTGGCTCTCTCTCTCTCCCTGCCGCCTCTCTCTCTCCCTGGCTATCTCTCTGGCTCTCTCTGGCTGTCTCTCTAGGTATAAGATAGTGTCTATGGGGGCTAACATGTTGGATGCAGACAGTACTGCTTCCAATGAGGAGGTGTTTGTAATCACCAACAACAGCAGCAGCAGCAGAAAGGACCACTTTATCTCCTTGCTGGTAGCTTCTGCACATCTGTACTTTAAGAGATAGCGAGAGAGAGCTTCTGGGGGCTGAGGGAAGCAGAGAGAATCAGGATTAGAAGATGGATTGGAGCTCTCCGTCCTGACTACCTTCACTTTGTCCACCTCTCTTGTCTCTTGGCCACTCGACCAAAAGATATTTGTAATATTTTATATAATAACAAAATGTTCAAATGAAAGATAGAATATATTTAGAGGTCATTTAAGTGCTTGCAGAGACTCAAATGATCCTTGGGATTCAGAGAGATTCTCATTCGATTGACGTTTTCAAAAGCAGCGGAAGGAAGAGGAGGAAGATCTGGGTAGCCTGTTTCTTTGGGTGTCATCTCCTCCGTTCATTTTATTCTGTCATGTATTTATTCATTCCATTATAAAGCAATAAAAACACATTATTAGACAACGACAAAGCCATGCATCATCCCCTAATAATGTTTTGAATTATTACGCTTTCATTATTAAAAAATCCACAGAGTAAAAAAGAAGAAGAAAGCAACCAAGGAGATGATGAATATCACCAAAGCGTGTCTCCATAACGTGGAGAAAGCAGCGTGTCAGCAGGGAAGGAGGAGGAAAAGGCAGTATTTGTGGGGACCTTGCTGTCCCCGGTGTGTCAGTAATACATCAGAGGAGTGTGTGTGTGTGTGTGTGTGTGTGTGTGTGTGTGTGTGTTTGTGTGTGTGTGTGTGTGTGTGTGTGTGTGTGTGT
>JAOPJO010000001.1:14825541-14836165 GCA_027123675.1 Molva macrophthalma
TGCTCATAACAAAATCTATTTACAACATTACAGATATATAGATATAAAGGTAGCTACACACACAGACACACACACACGCATGCACACACACGCATGCACACACATGCAGACACACACACTCACGCACACACAAGGGTTACCTACATGCTCATAACAAAATCTATTTACAACATTACAGATATATAGATATAAAGGTAGCTACACACACAGACACACACACACACGTGCACGCACACAGGCAGCACTCTGTGTTTGAAGCTCATACCTACTGGATGAGAGAGAGAAGGATAGAGAGAGGACTGAGATGGGGGAGAGAAAATAGGTGGGAGGAATAAAGGGAGCAAAAAAATAGAGGGGAAGGGACAGGGAGAAAAATGGGGAGAGAGATGGAGGTAAGAGAGAGAGAGAGATGGAGCACGAGAGAGAGATGGAGGTAAGAGAGAGGGAGGACGAGAGAGTGAGGGAGGAGAGATGTGAGGAGGCGGAGGGATGTGAGGAGAGGGAGGGGAATGCGTGAAGAGCAAGAGAGAGAGAGAGGGAGGGAGGGGGAGAGAGCGAGGGAGGGAGGGAGAGAGAGAGAGCGAGGGAGGGAGGGAGAGAGAAAGAGAGGGAGGGAGGGAGAGGGAGCACGAGAGACACTGTGTAGAAGGCATCCAGTAGAGGCAGAAAGTGCCTGCCAGCCCAGCATCAGGTCCTAGCTCCACCCGACGGGTGGTGTTTAGCCAGGAGGGAGCAGAGCTGTTACACACCAGAGATGGAGGACACCACAGTGCCTTCCCAAGGGGTGCCCACCCTCCTCCCGCTGGCCCTCTGACCTGTCTCTCCCCGGTCTCTCCTGCCTGTACTCTCTCTCTCTGCCTCCCCCACGGGCTGCTGCTCTCTCAGTCTGGGAGAAGTTTCAACCCCTAAACACGAGTGTATGCGGACCCCCTGAGACCACTATGCCGGACCAGAGCTAGCTGAGGACCAGTGAGGACCTCAGTCTCCCAGACCCCACCATGGAGCTGTCCACGTTTTTACCCCTGGTGGTAATACTGATGTTCTCTGGCCCCTCGCAGGGTGAGTGCTAAACTCTTTATTGATTTTGCTTAATTGGCTATTTTGTTAAATTGGGTGGTTGTCGTTGGGCATTTGTACATTTTTCTTTTGTTAATTCGTTTTTTTGTTATTTCATCAATTGGTTATTTGTTCATTTGGTATTTGATCATTTGGTATGTTATTTTGGTTTTTGTTTGACATGGGACAGAAATGCTTCCATACTTAATTCTTAACTTTCCGGTCAGAAAATGCAAGATTTAGATTAAAGACAGGGGAATTGTCCAGGAAATAAACACACACATGCTTACATAAAGTGTGTGCTTTATCATTCACATGCGCGCAAAGACACACACACACACACGCACGAGCACACACACACAGGCACATTTTTCATTGGAGTAATAATATTGTGTGTGGGTGTATACGTTTCACTGGCAGCCAGACTGAGTCAACCATAAAGTATATTTGATTGATGTGATATCTAAAGTGTACATTCAAGTTTGAGTCATTTCCCGGAGGAGGGAAGTGTTGGGGTTCTGCCAGCAGGATCCGCCTGCCCGGTTTGGCTGCGGCGGTTCTGTTGTATGATCGCTGAAACATTTACTCCGCCTGCACAACCAGCTTCACAAAGTGAATTCATCAAACGGGGGCCGACAGCGCGACGGCAGGCAGAATCAAACAAGTTCTCCGGTGACACTGATTAATTTCCAAATATTCCGAGATCCCAAAGCTCGGTCGCATTAACATTTAACTAACATCACCATGCATTGGAACAGCCTTCTAAAGACGACCGCACGGCAGCGTGAGAGGGGGTTGTGGGGGGCGTGTACGAGACCCAACACATCTCCGACCTACAAGCACTCCCGTCCGTACACCGCCCGCTCCACCCTCTGATGGTATCCACGGCAGTGGCGGCGGCGGCCGGTGTTGAGCCGGTTGGTGTAAACCGAAGGGCGGAGGTGACACACACACACCATCCTTCTCCCCTCTCAGGGAAAACAAACAGGCTGCGAGGGACACCGCGGGGTCACCGGGATCCGGTACGGAGACGGACCCCGGAGTGTCAACGAGAAGGATGTGCAGGAGAGGAGGTGAAGAGGGTGGGGGGGAGGAAAAAACCCGACCGATATCCATTTAATAAGATATCGACCGAGGGGATTTATAGAAAGCAGGAAGCGGAAGGCAGTTTTTGGCGAGTGAAGGACAGCTGGGTGTGATTGATGACCAGAAGGCCGGCAGCATACCAAACACACCTGTGTCCCCACTTTACCTTGATTTATTTCTCTGTTTGTATAGAGTGACCAATAGGGACGCCAAGCACGACACAGGGCCATCCTGGCTGGTTGGTAGGAAGATTTATTAATCATCTAGGTGAGTGGTTAGGTCGCTATAGTAGGAGGATGTATTACCATATGTAGGTTGGTAGGTAGGTAGGTAGGTAGGTAGGTCTGCATTTTTACATGTCAGTGGGTCGGTAGTTAATTATTTATTAAGGTTATGTAGGTATTTATTTATAGGTAAATAAAAGCTAGTCATTCATTTGTTTAGGTTAGGTAGGTAGACAGTTAATGAGGTTATTCATTAATTAAGGAGTATAGGTCAGGTAGGTAGGGTTAGGGTAGACAGGGATGTAAGGTAGGTACTGGAAGGATCTAGACAGACAGACAGGCAGACAGCCAGACAGACATACGGGCAGATAGACAGACAACTCCAAAAGGGTCGTAATGAACACTAAAAACCCATGGTTACATGCCCATGTGTGCCTTTCTACCAGATCCACCTCGGCACAAGGTCACAGATCAGACCAGCCTCCACCACGACATGGACGTCTCCACGAGCCGTCAACAACAAAAACAACAACAACGCACCGAGCCGGGACACTTAAATAAATCATGGCCAATGATATGTGACCAGGACGACAGCAGACACAGAAACACTTTGTCCAGAACCATTAAAGAATATCTGAGAGAGGCTGGATATCAAGGACTTCTCCTGCTGGCCTAATTGTCGTTTCGGGAGCACGTCAGATCCCCGCCGGTGATACCTGAGACTCTCAGAGAACAGCGGAGGTAATCGGGTTCCCGGACCGAGCCGGAACAAACACACACAGAGGAAACCGTGGAGGGAGGAGGAGGAGGAGGAGGAGGAAGAGGAGGCGGAGGAAGAGGAGGAGGCGGAGGAGGGAGGTGTGGGGTGGGGTGAAGGGAGGTGGAGGTGGAAGAGGACGGAGTTGAACAACGTCTCTGGTACATCTCACTGGATGTCACCAGCAGCTGGTCAACGTTATACACGTGAGCATGTTGAGGTTTTACTAGAGACCGATCTGAGCTGAAGACATTTCCGTACTCCTGCATACGGACGATGAAGTTTTGAAACTTGAAACTCTCAAATCCCTCACTTCCTCCCATCATATTATCCCCCTCTCTCTCTCTCTCTCTCTCTCTCTCTCTCTCTCTCTCTCTCTCTCCGTCTCTCTTGTCATCCCTCCATCTCGGGCCTCTTGTCTCCCCACGGCAGAGGTCGGCGTTATGACACTTCATTATCCTCATCAAGGCTCGGGGAACATGCTGCTTTTAGAATGACTGCCTATGATTGTCTGTCGCGTGACCTCACTGGTTCCCAGATAATTGACGAGGACGAGCATCTGTAAGAGAGACCAGAGGTATAATTGTAATTGCGTAATCAACCTCAGCAAAGTGCAGGTGACATAATGTCGTTTGATCTTTGACCCGTCAGGAAAGCGCAATCAATATAGTCTAGTCCAGGATCAAACTTCCAGCACATCCGTTCTGCCTCAACACCGTACCTTTAAATCAGCCATTCCATTATTATCAGTACCATTATTAAAACGTCTGCAACGGCTCATTTACTCTGTTCCATTCCTTCTTGTACTAATATTTGACATTTCTCTCGTTAATGTGGTTCCTCTATGCAAACCACTCTCTGTTTAAAGGGTCCTACATGAATAAACTGATATATTTACTCATATATTTGAACGGGCTTTCATGGCCAGGATAGTGGGTTGAAGAAAGGAGGAGAGACATAAACCAGAACTGCGGGTCAGAATGGAACCTGGGTCGCTACATTGCCTGCTGAGTGAATCCTGATGGTGTAACTGGGTGGTGCTGCTACTGAGTGAATCCTGATGGTGTAACCAGTGGTGTAACTGTATGGTGTCCCTGCTGAGTGAACCCTGACGGTGTAACGGTGTGGTGTCCCACGGAGTGAACCCTGACGGTGTAACCAGTGGTGTAACTGTATGGTGTCCCTGCTGAGTGAACCCTGACGGTGTAACGGTGTGGTGTCCCACGTGGTGAACCCTGACGGTGTAACTGTGTGGTGTCCCCAGTGGGCTCCCAGGGGGCCCGGGGCCACGCGGAGGAGCGCCTGCTGAAGGACCTCTTCGTCAACTACAACAAGCTGTCCCGGCCCGTTGCCAACACGTCTGACGTGGTGCTGGTCCACTTCGGCCTGTCCATCGCCCAGCTCATCGACGTGGTCCGTACCCCCTTCCTGCACAGCCCGCTCTGCATCATCATCAGTATCATCAGCATCACGCATCGCAAGGAGCACCGCAACGCCGAGAGCGGCGAGCCTTGAGCCGGATTAAACATCGGATGGTTATTTCCACTTGGCCGGGTGTAGTTTCCCGGTCCTTGGACGTAAAATATTATAAGGAAGCTGTGAGACCGCAGCCCATCATTGTTAGGAGGATGTTTTCCACCTCGTCGGGCTCACAGCTCGTTACTTGCCATTCATAGCACCAGCGTTTGGCTGACCACAAGTCACGTTAAAGTCGGGTTTTTGGTCTGCATTGCAAAATATAAACAGTCCAAATGTAAATATGATTAATTGATCATTGATTTTAAAATCGATTTGCTACATACTTCTTGGCCAGGAATATCTCTTAGTTGCCGACATTCCCTGTGCTGTAGTTGTTGCTTTTGGGTGAATTCTTTTTGGAAACAAAGTTTCAAGCCAAAGCCTTAAGGCCAACAGAGTTCATGTCTGGTCTGGAGTTACAGAGAGGGCAGGCTATACAACGGTTCAGTTACAATATTAAAGGAAATAGCTGAGTTTTTGAATATCAACGTGATGGAAAGATCACAGTATGAATTATGGAGGGGTGTGATATCCATGAATCCATTTGTTAATAAATAATTTATTTGGAGAATAGATAATACACATCCCGTTTTCCCAAACGGTCATGAATGCAGAATGAAAGCAGCTTTCAAATTGCAAACATGACACTGACACTTTGTTTCAATGGGAATATAATTCTACATAAAATCTAGAATGGAAATATATTTTTGTACCTAAATGTCTTGTTATTCTGCTCTTAATCGTATCAGGATGAGAAGAACCAGATGATGACGACCAACGTGTGGGTCAAGCAGGTATGAAAACAGAAAACACAAGGAAATAAAAAGGTAATAACCAGGGATTTTGCTAACTTTCGTAGCTAATCCCTCCGAGTTTCGCCTCCAGGAGTGGAATGATTACAAGCTTCAGTGGAAACCACAGGACTACGAAAACGTAACGTCCATCCGCATCCCGTCTGAGATCATCTGGAGGCCGGACATCGTGCTGTACAACAAGTGAGGAGCACGAGGCCCAGCCCGTGAAGTCAGGCTCACAACACTCACAACTGCTTTCATTTGATCTCGGTTGGGTCTCATGCCATCAGCCCTTCCATCATTCCAACAAGATCGATCCGTCTCCTTTCCACTAAAAGTCCTAGATACAGAATGAATAATATAGCAATATGATAAGGTGTTTCATTGTACCTTTCTATGTCATATTTGGTGGACTATAACCATATTCAATTGCATAAAATTAAACCCAATCAGGTACATTGGCAAAATGTCACAGACACATTTAAAGTTCATGGTTATCTTGTGTCATCCAACTTTCATAGCATTCTTCACACATGAATATTCATTCAAACCTTTCACTCACTGCGCTTTGTTGGAATCCGATCTCATCACACCCAGCGACCCTCACGATGGAGCGTGGTGTTGCCGTTGCTCCGACGCGAGGTGAAACCACTTTTTCACTGTTTCCCCGTCGGTAACCATCCCCACTGCCTCTCTCCGTCTCCCCCCGTCCTCCCGTCTCCAGCGCCGACGGAGACTTCGCGGTGACCCACCTCACCAAGGCACACCTGTTCCACGACGGACACATCAAATGGACGCCGCCGGCCATCTACAAGTCGTCCTGCAGCATCGACGTCACCTTCTTCCCCTTCGACCAGCAGAACTGCAAGATGAAGTTCGGCTCGTGGACGTACGACCGCGCCAAGATCGACCTGATCAGCATGTCCAACCAGGTGGACCAGATGGACTACTGGGAGAGCGGCGAGTGGGTGATCATCAACGCCGTGGGCAAGTACAACACCAAGAAGTACGAGTGCTGCATCGAGATCTACCCGGACATCACCTACTACTTCATCATCCGCCGGCTGCCGCTCTTCTACACCATCAACCTCATCATCCCCTGCCTGCTCATCTCCTGCCTCACCGTGCTGGTGTTCTACCTGCCCTCCCAGTGCGGCGAGAAGATCACGCTGTGCATCTCCGTGCTGCTGTCCCTCACCGTGTTCCTGCTGCTCATCACCGAGATCATCCCCTCCACCTCGCTGGTCATCCCGCTCATCGGCGAGTACCTCCTCTTCACCATGATCTTCGTCACGCTCTCCATCATCATCACCGTGTTTGTGCTGAACGTCCACCACCGCTCGCCCAAGACCCACGGCATGCCCCACTGGGTGCGCCGGGTCTTCCTGGACGCGGTGCCCCGGGTTCTCTTCATGAAGCGCCCGCCGGCCACCGCCAAGCAGAACTGCAACAAGCTCATCGAGATGCTGCACCGCCCCACCGTCATCTCCACCACGGGCAGCTCCCGGTCCCCGTGGGCCAACGTGGAGCCGCTCGCGGGCGTCATGAGCCGACTGGCGGACTCGCCGTCCACCTCGCCGTCCGAGAGCCCCGACGTCCTGGTCCGCTCCCCGTCCCCGCCCTCCTCGCCCCTGGTGGGTCTGGACCTGGAGGAGCACCCGCTGAAGCCTCAGGTCTCGCGCCGCTCCCCCTCCGGCCAGTACTCCGTGTTCCAAGACCACCCGCACCCCGCCTCCCGCTCCCCGTCCGCCTCCCTGGAACCCGCGATGTCCCCGGTCCCCCTGGCCGTCCGGTCCGGCCCCGAGCCGCAGGCTCCGGTGCAGAACGGTCGCTCGCTCGTCCCCGGCGACCGGAACGCGCTCGCGGCCGACGTGCACCGCTGTCGCTCCGGCGGCTTCCAGTTCTGCTGTCTCCACGACGACGACACGGCCGGCCCGGGCCGGGGGGCCTCCGGCGGGACCGGGAGACAGACCCCGAAGGGGTCCACCGCAGAGGGCTCCCCGACAGAGTCCGGGAAAGACTCTGGGCTCCAGCAGGACTTTGGGATCTCCGTGCTGTCCCCGGCTGTGCAACGGGCCATCGAGGGGGTCCAGTACATCGCAGACCACCTGAGGGCCGAGGACGCGGACTTCTCGGTGAGTTCACACACCTGACAAAGCCGCGCACCTGTTATGCATATTGTATGAGCTGTTCCTCCCCACCTGGGGGCCTGATGACCTGCACATGGCCTCACAGGAGATTGCTGACTTATAAGCTTCGGATTTTGATGGTGCATTTTTGATGCACCATCAAAAATGATTTAAGAGGTTTGTAAAGGTTTCATAAAAGGTGCAGTAAACACAAAGACTACCTGATGATTCCCAGCCACTAGTGAACTAACTATGATGGCGATGGGCAAATGTTCACAGGTTCATTTACTGGTTTGTTCTTTGATAGTAAGGGCAGACGTTGAATAAAGTTAAGTTGACGTTTTGTAAGTAAACAAATGTAGCCTTATAATGTAATAAAAAGGGACAGGTTTATTTATTTTTCTTATCTTGCCAAATACAAAGGTTATGGGTTACAGGAATTGGTTTCGACAGTGTTTTCAATCGTTCAAGATGCCAATCAAAAAATTAAAAGCTATTTCATGCCACAGTGAAATGTGTGTTTCAGGAAACCCAATAAGCAGGAAATAACTTTTAAGCCGAGTGTAGCAGCAACTATATTCTTTCTATTCCCCGAGTCACTCCAATATCAGAGGAGTTATTTTTGAAGAGCAAATGCGATTAGTTTCAGAAACTTGTACAAAGAACCACTGATCGGAAAGATAATAAATACGACAATGCAACGCACTTAGCGTTCGCCATCGGTCGGTGCCGAACGGTCTGACCTTGAATCTTTCATAAGCAAGACAAAGTGAGGATTGACTGACATTTAGCAGACGGCTCGCTCATAATGGAAAAAACCGGCGAATCGAGAGAAATCAATCAAGGGCGGGCATTGACAGCTGGTGAAATCTGCGAGCGGCTGAGTGTGAAATGTGGCACGTCCATCTAATCTGTGTGCACCACCGTCCCTCTAACCCCAGGTGAAGGAGGACTGGAAGTACGTCGCCATGGTGATCGACCGCATCTTCCTCTGGATGTTCGTCCTCGTTTGCATCCTGGGATCCGTCGGGCTTTTCCTGCCCGCCTGGCTGGCGGGAATGATTTAGGCTCCGCCCCCCTACTCCACGGCCCACTCGGAACTGGCGGTCGGAGCGGCGTTTCAGCCGTTAGCATACAGACAGAAATATCGGTTCTTTGTTTTCCTCTCTACACAGAAGCGTCTTCTGGCTCCAAGGTGGTCCTCGTCGGTTACAGAATGAGGCCCAGAGACACGTATATGGCCTTCATTCCGGAGGGTGTGTGTCAATTCTTTATGAGGGCAAAAGGCCAACTGTAAAACGGTCACTCTTCACCACCTCTCCATCCCGACCTGTATCGCGGCGTGCGGACTGAAGCGTGGCGGGGGGCGGGGTCAAAGGCTGATGGCGTTCAAGCAAATTAAATCTGTTCACAAATGTCACGATGTTCACATACGATTTCAGTGTTTCACTTTATTCTAGCGCAAACATTTACATGTAATCTGTACTTTTTGTCTGATATTGGGTTGAAAGCGTAGGAATTATTGAATTTCTTTTTTCTTCACAAACTTGATATGACTGTTGTGAAGGATGCAGGGTTTGTAAATAACTTTTAAAAGCATAGGCTGTGTGCCTAAGGCCAGTTGCTACGAAGACCTTTTAAAAATGTGGTTCCTAAAAAATTGGGATGATTCTATTTTATTTTATGTGTTTTAACATTTTCTTGGGACACATGTTGTGGGGATCATAGATTGTCACTGTATCAAATCTAAAATATAAAGCGATACACCAAATGTAAAGTTACAGCAGAAGTAAGATTTATCTTTCTATAAAGAACTATTTTGTGTGTATATTAAGCAAGACACCGCATGACACAATATTTATACATAATAATTTATTCTAAGATACTACCAAAAATAAAACACTGATCTTAAATTATATCAACTTTTTTACATTTTGCTTCTTTGCTTTTCATCAAGAAATGTAGAAAGGGTGATTCATTCTTAATTTCTCACTAAACATATTCCCCAATTCCATCACTTCTTCTTTAAATAAAACAACGGCTATTCTCCGATGAGTTTTAATGAAAAACAGTATGAACAGGAAAGTTAAACCCATATTAGGATAGTTTCCTGATGTCGTCTCTAACATTGGAAAGCTATGGAGAAGCAGGGCGCGTTTTGTATCCATCCAATATCCTCCAAGTATATTAACGTAGTCTAATACGGCCTCTGATAAGATCAACATTCAACAACACGGACATTTCTAAAGCGATCGGCCCGACAATGTTACCAATGGTCCCAATATTGAACATTTTTCCATAAGCATATTGTCATGTTGGTTCATCCATATTAAGAACTAGTCTGCGGTCTTGTTTATCTTCTCCCAGATCCCGGCATTGAGCATCGAGTAGTTTGATAAATGGATGAAATATATTACATTTTGGCCAGTATAAAAGAGTTACACATAACTGAGTTTTATCAGACGAATATCGAATCTGAGTTCGGTATTTGAATGCCGATAACTATATGACATTATAGGATTTTACATTTTCGTATTTAGATTTCATATTCGTCTCTGTAGTTAGCAGAATAGTTGGAACTGCTGTCATGCTATGGTATGGTTGATTTTCTCTGGATTATCAATCATCAAAGAAAATAAATAACAAGACAAGACAAACTCGGATATAAAATAAGGCTTTATAAAATAACACTTATCATTGAACCAGAACTAACACTCCATGTTCCAGTCCAAAGCTCTCTTAGGGTCTGAAATCTGGTCCATCTGACACGGCAGAGGGCTCCGAGCATTGGGAGGCCTGGGGTCCAGTGCTGAAGTGCTCACAGGGTGAAAGAAGCACATTATGGTATTGACTGATCTGAGTGACTGACTTTATGATGTGCATGCTGTGCATCCGTATCAATTTAAAAGATTAAACACTCGGCCACTGATGGGATGTGGGTGAGGGAGGGAGGGAGGGATGGGTTGATAGAGGGAGGGGGTGAGGGGGGGAGGGATGGAGGGAGTGAGGGAGGGTGGGAGGGAGGGAGGGAGTGAGGGAGGCTAGCTGAGGAAAACAACA
>JAOPJO010000001.1:14920413-14933391 GCA_027123675.1 Molva macrophthalma
GAGAGAGAGAGAGAGAGAGAGAGACAGAGAGACAGAGAGAGAGAGAGAGAGAGAGAGAGAGAGAGAGAGAGAGAGAGTGAGAGACGAGGAGAGAGAGAGACGAGGAGAGAGAGAGAGACAGAGAGAGACAAAGAGAGAGACTCTCACAGAGACTGAGAATTTAGAAAGAGCAAATTTTAAAGAGATTTAAGAGAGAGCGAAGAGAAGAGAGAAGGTGTGAGAGAGACAGAGAGAGAGGATGAAATGGAGTGAGCGCTTCATCCACTGCTGAACCGAGAGATCCCATCTTCAACACTTCATCTTCTCCAGCCCTCCTGTGTGTTTGTATTTATTCACCAGCCAACACCCCAGCAAGGGATTATGGGAGATGGTGTTTCTTGGCTGCGGTTAAGGGCAGCGTGGGAGAGGCTGGGACCCAGAGCTCCAACAATAGAAGGGAGGAACCCAAAGCCCTTCTGGCTTTGCCTCACACCAACACAAGTCACACTGAATGCAGATTTTCTCTGGCTGTCACTGAAAACAACTTCACTAACTCCAAGCCTGGCTCATGTAAAAGTCAGACTCCTAATGAAGCTCATCACCACAAGAGCTGTAGAGAACCAGGGTCGTTGGGAAGGTCAGCCCTGGAGTAGAAACGCTGTGAGACTACTTACATCGTGAAGTCATAGCTTTGACGTTCTAAATTAATTCATTTAAAACTTTGTTGCATACTTTATGGGAGTTATGGACATGGAGGCCACAGAAACATAAATAAAAAAGTGAATGTTGCCATGGTTACAGTGGATAGTTATCTCCCATCTAAAAGGCAGACATAAAGTTAGGTTCTTTGTTTAGCTCTTCACCACAGTTACAGTCTCCACGGGCTTCACAGCCCACAGGACCATGGCCCTCGACCGGAACATGGTGGGTATCTCCCCAAACCCAGGGCTGCACGAGCATTCAGGAGGAGCCGCTCCATCATGGGGAGACCATGAGCTGGTGGTTCTTACCCAGTGTGTTGTAGACTCCGTCAGCCTCCTCCTTCACCTGCTCATCCAGACGCTCCATGTTCTGCACCAGCAGGGCCACCACCTGGCCCTCCAGCTGTAGGACACACAACACACACACGTTACCATACCAACTCAGACCACCTGGCCCTGCAGTGTAGTACACACACACACACGTTACCATAGCAACCCAGACCACCTGGCCCTCCAGCCGTAGGACACACAACACACACACGTTACCATAGCAACCCAGACTACCTGGCCCTCCAGTGTACTACACACACACACACACACGTTACCATAGGAACCCAAACCACCTGACCCTCCAGTGTAGTACACACACACACGTTACCATAGGAACCCAGACCACCTGACCCTCCAGCTCTAGTAGGACACACAACACACTCGTTACCAAAGCAACCCACAGTTGTTATTTGCTTCAATATGAAACAAATATAGAAAAATTGTATCTCACACACACACAGACCCAGATAACTTTTTAAATTTGATCCATTAGCCATCAAAAGGCCCATGGCCGTTATACATTATGTGGAAAAAGATAAGGTTTAGACTCTAACCTCTAACAAAAGTCAGAGAGACAGCCAGACAGACAGACAGACAGCCAGCCAGCCAGACAGCCAGACAGACACTCACCAGGGCGTCTATCAGCACCTCGGCCCCCTCCTCGCTCTCCTGCAGCGTGTCGATGTCCGTCAGCTCCTGCAGCAGGTCCACCACCGCGATGGCGATATGTAGCCACGTTAAGGTCACTTCCTGTGTGCCGCTTTGCCTGTTCCTCAGTACAGTACACATTCAGCACCCACCTCAAACGGCTGCCACAACACACTGCTTGATCTGTTGCGTCCGAAGTTGTGTACGTGTGAATGCTTGTCGTTGTGACTTCTATATTTGATGAAGTCATATCAATCATTAATAATAAATCTAAAATAAGTCTTAATCAACCTAAACATGATTTCTTAAAGCGGACTAATACAAATAAAATAGGCATGGAAATCCAAGCATCTTTTGCTTGGATTTCCATTCCTACTTTATTTTTCTTAGTCCGCTAATTAGACATAAATCCCTGAGTCTGACTGACAGCTGGTAGTGAGGGCTGGTAGTGAGGGCTGGTAGTGAAGGCTGGTAGTGAAGGCTGGTAGTGAAGGGTGGTAGTGAAGGGTGGTAGTGAAGGGTGGTAGTGAAGGCTGGTAGTGAGGGCTGGTAGTGAGGGCTGGTAGTGAGGGCTGGTAGTGAGGGCTGGTAGTGAGGGCTGGTAGTGAAGGCTGGTAGTGAAGGCTGGTAGTGAAGGATATCAGTGTTCTCGTGGCTGAGCAGGCCCAGCAGGGAGTGCACGGCGTTGAGCTCCACCAGCAGGTGGTAGAGGTCCGGCATGGTGGCCACCACATGCATCTCCTGGATGATGTCATTCAGATCTAGCTCCGCCTCCATGAACCTGCAGCACAGAGGGGTGGGGGGGGGGGGGGTTATAACGGGTCGTACCATGTTAATAAAGCACATCCACAATGCATGGGTTAAAGACAACCATAACACACTGTATCTGACAGACAATATTGACCCATTTCCTACCGAGTGATTGAACAGGTTCTTTTATCCAGAGACTTTATCATTTGTTTATTTATCAAATTTAACATCATTGTCCCGGTGAACGCCTTTGCGTCACTCTACGCCTCACTATGTGAATAGCAGTTGTTTGCTCTCGGCTATGAATCATTAGGCAGAAAGTTCTTACATACAGGATGTCTATACGAGACCTGCCCTTCAAAAGTATCAAATATAGCATTTTGTATTCCTATGATAATCTAATGATTAGGATGTTTACTGGAGACCTATAATAACTGTGACTGCGTAAGTTAAGTTGGATCACTGAAATGTGACTGAATAGTTTAAGTTGGATCACTGGAGCCAATTGAAAAATGTGTAGGTTAAGTAAGACGACTGGAGTCCATTGGGAAATGTGTAGGTTAAGTAGGACGACCGGAGTGCTAAATGTGTAGGTTAAGGGGGAGGAGTTTGGCGCTCACTTCTCTGGGTTGTCTGGGAACTTGATCCTCAGCTCCTGGTTCTTGTAGGACCTCTTCTCAAAGGTCAGGATCATCTTCTTCACAGAGCTCTCGTCCACCGGCTCGCCCTACGGACCGTCCCCAGGGGAGAAGCGGAGCCAAGATGGAAAAAAGAAAATGGAGGCCGCAATAATGAAACGCCGTGCCCAGATTGGTTCACATTGTGTACAATAAATAGTGTACAAATCTAGTTCTGTATATAGTGCACTACTTAACACCCATATATCACCCTAAAAGAAGTGTGCAACTTGATAACATCAATTGTATCACAATATCCCATGATGCATAGCGGTTCTCATTTTCATCCATTCATATGGTGACATGGAACACGTGCCGGCTTGTTTGTGCACGTCAGATTCCCTAAATAGTAAAAATTTTAATATTCTGTGTTCAGTAGAAGTAGGGAATGAGGGATTAGGGAATGAGGGACGTGGGACAAGGCAAGAAGGTTTTTCCTCCTGAGACTTCTGTGACCAGGCTCGTGAACATATATTTGGAGCTTTGCTGCATTTCTAAAAGGGCAAACAGCAGGAGACTTCGGCTTTTCCACAACGAGCAGGTAATTTACTTAATTACACCGAAAAGGCCACACTATGGGGCTTAAACGCCAATATAGCATCATTAGGATAATGACAGGGGTGAGAAATTACAGTCTTCTGACATTATAGACCATTAGAGCACTTAGCTCAGAGTAGTTCTGCAGATGCAGGTAAGATTCGCAGGTGGTTTCTCAGTTTTAAAGGTTTCAAGCAAAATCTTATTGCATTATACTGCACAACCTTTAGCATTTCAATAAAAAAGGTTGTAGCTGCTCTACTTTAATGTGTATATGATGCTAAAGGATGGGAGAAATAGGATGAATGCTCAGCGAAATAAAACATGGATTCTAAAAGTTCATATCACAACTGCTAATATGATGGATACCTAAACAGTAAAAGGGACTTTTTATCATAATAAACTACAAAGGACAATGTAAGGGGTTATTTTTTGTGTATGTCGTTGAGTAATTATCAGCATCAATATTAACTGTTCTAAATAAAATAGCCTAGTTACTTTTTAAAAGCCCTTATGTCGTCCTGTTTGACTACTGAAGATAGGGAGGAATAATGCCCACTCATTGGCCCCTGCATAATTAACAAACGCATGAAAGTGAAACCATGAATGAATGACGAAGAAGGATAGAAGGAAGTGAAAGATGGACGGAAGGAAGGAACAAACTTAGGAATGACGGTAGTCAAGGAAGAAAGGAACGAACGAAAGAAGGAACAACCCAACAAAGGAAGGAACAAACTGTGACGAAGGAAGGAAATAAAGCTAGGAAGAAGGGAAGGATGGAATTGAAGGTAGGAAGAGGGAACCAATGAAGGAAGGGAGGAATAAGCTTAGGTAGGAAGGAGGTAACAAACAAAGGACTGAAGGTAGGTAACAAGGAGGGAAGTAAACCAATCTACTCACCTCAGGTTCCTCTTCATCACGGTCCATCAGCTTCTCCAGGATCCTCTTCCTGTCTTCGGTGGTCTCCTCCAGGTCCAGGTCGTCCCCAGGTCCTAGTGCCGCCAACTCTCTGTGGCGGGACAGATCTCTGGCTGCCTTCAGCTGCTTCCCTCCTCTGGCCTCCTCTCCTCCCCCGCCTCCTCCCTCCTCGTCTCGGAGTCGCTTTGCTCCTCTGTCGGGCTGAAGATCAGACAGAGGAAGGGATTAGGAGACGTAATGGGCACTCAACTCTAGGTGGACCTTTCAAATGTCTAGAAGTGTAGGGGGTACACTGGGTAATCTGAAGGGAACCCTGTTCCTCGATAAGAGCAGCATACCTGTTATCCACCCTGATTCATTCTCTTTGTAGACACTTTCATGCAATGAAACTTTGAATGGATTCAGATAAATGTCATGAAGGAGCAGGTAGGGGTTAGAGTAGCTGGCTCTAGGACGCCCACAGGTAGACCACAGACATTGGGGATCGTACCAAGTACCTTCGGCTGGGACTCAAATGCTCTTACCACTATCCACTTTCCTGCACCCCAAAAAAGTATTTGCACAATGTATGAATAAATAAGAGGTCCCCCGATTGAGGTTAGTACAAAACAGCCACATGACCATCAACTGAGAAGTACATTTTAGGCAATTCCATCCAACATGTAAAGCTCAGTTATGGACCGTTCTGTCCACTACGACAGAAAAGACTGAAGTGTGCACTTCAGTTTCAGTATCTTAATCAGATTTTACTTCTGATAGTATATACTTTTAATTCACAGTATAGACAAAACCCCGCCTTGGACTCATTTTGAAGCCATCCGCACCACTAAAGATAATGGATAATGAATATTCACGACATACGACACATTCACTATACTTTATATTTACTATGCTTTGTACACTTAAGGCCAGATACATTTGAAATAAAATTAAATAACACTTAACCAAGTTAACTGCTTGGTAACAGAAAAGTACTTACACATCACAACCCGAATCAAGTGGGTGTTTTATTTATTTTTCAGAGCAGCATTCAATATACGGTAATATAATACGATATAATAAATAGTATAGGCTATATAGGTTAACAGTAAATGTTGTCAAATGACCATGTTTGTGTTGTGCAGCAGAAACACACCAGCTCAGTATGAATGAACGCACAGGTAACGTCGCAACATGTGCACCAAATAGAAACAAGTGATGCACAACATCTACCTGGTAGTTGAGGAGTTCGCCGACATCCATGTCAGCAGGTTGGTCAACTTAATGTTACTGTTGAAATATATCGCTTCAGAGTTCAGAAGGAGACCAATTGTTGTTAGCTACCCGGCTAACTTTCCGAACGCAAGGATGCTTGCCGTAAAGTGTTTTTGCCGTAAAGGGTTTCGCTCATTGTCGCGGTATCTCTAGGATGTCGTGCGGCAGCTGGTGAACCACCCATACACCAAACTTGTTTTTGTTTGTCAAGCCAGGATATATTTTATTAATTTCAATATTAAAACAACACATGTGTGGGGCACAGATGCTTTGAGGATTCGTTCAGATAGTGGTGGCAAACATAGTTAAAATATATCCTACGAAATCCTTAATTTAGGGCAGGGCTCAGCAACACGGGCTCTTCCTCTGCTGTGGCTACCTGATGCTTCAAATATTTTTTCTTTCAAAGGGAACACCTCTTATTTTGGAGATCAAGGTGATACTGTGACCGTAAAATAACAATATATATTGTTTTGATATTTTGTCAACCAAAATGAACGTCACATCCTACAATTACAAATTTCATAAATGCAACAAACAAGGCTATTAGTTATTTTAGATATAGCATAACTATATATCAAACTTTAAACGCTGTTTTCTTCATTTTAGGGGTCAAATAGGTTTTGTGGCTCCAGATTAATTGTATTTGTTGGGAGAGGGACCCAAAGTGTCTCTTGATAGTGAAGGTTGCAGACCCCTGAGGGACATCCAGTTAAAGTAACGTGAATAAATGTGAAAATGTGTAGTGTTCATAATAATACATCAATATGGGTAATTGTTTGTGGGTTTTTTTAGTGTGTATTGTGAGTATTCATTAGTATCAAAAAAGTTAAAGTAGTGCTTATTAATATTTACTAGCTAGCCACTTAGCTCTCCAAAAGGACAGTGAAATAATAGATGATAATCAGGAAAAGGAGCAGGATGCTCTAGGATGCCACAGTTACAATGTGTTTGACTGCTGGTCTATTGTTTATATTTATTATTAATCAATACCATTAGCTCATTTTTCGACTTCAAGAGGCACTACTTTACATGACAAAAGAAAACAATCGTTTTGAAGGGCAGGCAGCCGGTTGGAACTGCCCTGAGGAGGAATCACCGTCTGCTCACTGAAAAGTCCAGAAGCCTGAACTCCTGAGGTTCCACCGCGGCAGCTCCACTCTCAGACCCCCGGTGATGTTTTACACCCCTGGTGTATTGTGTGAGGCGGGCAGAGAATCACCAATTCAGCCAGCAGCACGATTGTACTGTACAAGTGATGTGTGTGTGTGTGTGTGTGTGTGTGTGTGTGTGTGTGTGTGTGTGTGTCTTTATGTGGGTGTGGGTGTGTGTGTGTGTGTGTTTGTCTTTATGTGGGTGTGGGTGTGTGTGTGTGTGTGTTTGTCTTTATGTGGGTGTGGGTGTTGGTGTGCGTCTGCGTGTGTGTGTGTGTGTTTGTGTGTGTGTTTGTGTGTGTGTGTGTGCGTGCGTGTGTGTGCCTGTGTGTTTGTCTTTATGTGGGTGTTGGTGTGCGTGTGCGTGTGCGTGTGGTTGTGGGTATACGGTGTGTGCGTGCGTGTGTGTGGGTGTGCGTCTGTGTGTGCGTGCGTGTGCCTGTGTGTTTGTCTTTATGTGGGTGTTGGTGTGCGTCTGCGTGTGGTTGTGGGTATACGGTGTGTGCGTGCGTGTGTGTGGGTGTGTGTTTGTGTGTGTGTGCGTGCGTGTGCCTGTGTGTTTGTCTTTATGTGGGTGTTGGTGTGCGTGTGGTTGTGGGTATACGGTGTGTGTGTGGGTGTGCGTCTGTGTGTGTGTGTACCGCGCGCGTGTGTGTGTGTAATAAAACCGCAGCGTTCCTTACCGGTGCGTCGTTCCTGACCAACGGTCTGTGACAGCAGAACAGGAGCAGAGGAAATAAGATGGAGGACCAGCGCCTACCAAGATGGACGCCAACACACAGGGAGAGCAAAGGAAAGGGAGAAAAAGAGCGGGAAAAGGTAGCGTGAGGAGGGAGGGAAGGGGAAATGTAGATCAGTCAATAAAAAGAGCAACACATCTTTATTTGGGTAGAGTCAGGTTTAATGGTGTAGGATTTCATCACAGCTACAGTCGGAAAGTCTTCGTAACGGTCTGTAAGACTCAGGACCCCGAAGGACCAAGGAAAGCGTAAAAACGTGAGGAGGTGAAAACTTGAGAAAGGGTCTTCAACATGCCACCTGAGATCCCAGCTCTTTGTGCCATTTCAGCCTGAAGGACAGGAAGCCTTACGTTACATTACGTTACGTTACGTTACATTACGTTACGTTACATTGTTACATTACATTACATTACGTTACATTGTTACATTACGTTACGTTACATTGTTACATTACATTATGTTACATTACATTTATTTAGCAGACGCTTTGATGACAACGCTGATGAGTTCTACAGGAGGTTAATGAGATCAGAGGATTATTTTGTAATTTTCCACAATGGATAGAAATCCTCCCAGATCAGATAGGAGACACAAGGTGGTTGTTTGTAGTACTAGACGTACAGTGAATTCAGATCCATGTCATTAGGAGCAGGTAGGGGTCAGGGGGCGTCTTGCTCTAGGATGCCTATAAGATGAAGACTAACCTTTCTGATTTCTGATTCCTCCGGCTGCTCTGCACTCAGTTGTTTTTATAACTAGGTTATGCAGCACTATAACTTTTCTATTACAGCTACTCCACTTTTGTTTATTCTCAGCGTCACTTGTAGATGTCTCGTGAGGACAGTGCGGCGTGCTGAATGAGTGTGAGCGTAAGACTGCGGCTGGGAGGCTGCAGCCGTGTCATCTGTGTCACATGGCGCGCACGGACTGCATTAGAGTCACATCAGGTCAGACACGGCGGTGTCCTGGACCAGAGGCGGACCAGAGCACACTCACGCGCACACTCACGCGCACACTCACATGCATGCTCACTCACATGCATGCTCACATGCACACTCACGTGCACGCACACATGCATGCTCACTCACATGCACACTCACATGCACACTTTCGTGCACGCTCACATGCATGCTCACTCACATGCACGCTCACATGCACGCCCACGGATGCTATTTCCAGCACTGCTTCGTAGGTAGGAGATGAGGTAGAACAATAGCAAAAGAGTAAGAGAGTGAGAGAGAAGGAGAGAGGGAGAGAGAAAGGGGGAGAGAGAGGGAGCAAAAGACAGAGAGAGAGAGTGAGAGAGAGAGAAAAGGAAAGAAAGAAAGAAATCAAAGAGGCTGATGATGACTAACCCCCCCCCCTCCCCCACCTCAAATCCTCCAATCAAGTGGTGTACTGAGATGAGCCAGCTGATTGGCTCTCGGCTGATCTCGGCTGTCATCCAATTAACGACTGCCCCCCGCCCCACACACACACACACACACAGCCTAATCAACATCATAATCAAGGTGGCCGACAGGAAGCCTGATTAGAAATCGGCAGGGAGTGTGGTTGTGATAGATCGAAACAAACAACTTGCTTCCAATCGCAGTATTAAGTATGATCCAGACTTCTACAGCCACAATCTACCGGCTCAGTGAGGAGATGGACAGCAAGGGAATATATTGTTCATTTCAAGGCAGTCTTAGCTGATAAAGATTCAACATTATTGTTAGCAAGGTGTTTGCACACGCCACCTAGGTGACTTCTATTGGGCTCCTCCAGCCAAAGGACACAGGACGGCGGTGGTGTTGGAAGACCGGTGTATTGTAAAAGTCTGTTGATAACGACACATGACCTGATGTTGCCATCTAGGAGAACTCTCAGACTGTGTGTGATGATAACTGGTTTAACCGGTGCACACTGATGACTCAACGTGCAACAGGTGTGCAGCCTCACCCGGCCCCAGAGTCCAATCAGACTTGGCCAGGTGAGGCTGCTTCAACCCGCCGTCTTCCACACACACTCCCACAATTACACGAGTGTATCTTTTCTTACAAAATGTATCTCAAATCAGAGAAATAGAAGGGCTTTGTATTTGTGTTAATTAATAGTGTGCATATCTACTTTATATATATAGTAGATATGCCCACGCACAAAAAATGCACCTCTATTTGTACACGACAGTTTTCATTGTGTGCTGTTAACATAAAGTGCACATGCCCTACGCCTTCAAATCGAGTCTAATATGCAGTCACATTGTTTTGCTCCAGTTTGCTGGTCTCCCGTGCTCCGAGTGAAACAGCAGAGGAGGTTTATTTAAGGGTGCTGCGGGCCAAAACATCTCATACCTGCTTGAATAAATCGGAGTGCTAATGAAGCATTGCATTCTGCTCTGTTGTGGCTGCAATTTGAATGTGAACAACTCATTAGATGCTGCACTTTTGCATAAATACAATTAGTTTACCACCTAGCAAACACACATGCACGTAAAACATGCACAAAAACTTATGTGTGTTTGTGTGTGTGTGTGTGTGTGTGTGTGTGTGTGTGTGTGTGTGTGTGTGTGTGTGTGCGTCATCACCTCAGGCATGCCTAGGAATGCGATGGTACAGCATGGGCAGACATGAATTATTAGCAACATCACAATGAGTTCATGAAAGTAAATTTCTGTCTGAAGGACGTCTAAAACAGTCCAAGAAAGTTAAAAATACAGATAGAGTTATTGCTATTTTTTGAAAATTCTAGAGTCTTTTGGAACCCTTTTGCAACATTTTGGAATCTTTGGGTACATAGAATCCTGAGTCATGTGTTTTGGAACATGGAATCCTGAGTCATGTGTTTTGGAACATGGAATCCTGAGTCATGTGTGCTGTCATGATGACATCATGACAGCACACATGTGCAGGGAACAGATTGTTCCTGATAGACTCCATGTGGAAACGCATCAACGAGAACAGACGGTTGGCATGGTCCCACAGGAAGAGTTACTGCGACACAGCTTTTAAAGCAGTTGATCTAACAACAAACGCAGTACATATGCTTCGGAAAGCCAGTTCTGTGTCTCACTCATCCTTCCCAGAAGCCTTTGCACTGTATTTGCACAGTATTTGTCATCGACGTGACGGCAGGATATTCATTTAGCATCGGTAATTAACAGCAAAACAGTGTCATTAACACCTTAACGACAACACAGGCAGAGGGTAACGGAGTTACAGAGCGGCATCGTTGGCGCTGTAACCGATGCCGCAGCCTTTTACTGACATTTACAGCTTTTTCCAAAGTGACATCTCCTGAACTCCCCAGTTTGTTTACCGCTTAGCAAAATAAAAGCGCGGGGCTCTGAGAGCCACTGAGTCACGGGGCCGCCCGGCCGAACAGACGGGCAGATTGGAAATGGGAAGGTTAATGAGATTTTCACAAAGTGTCTGTCTGGCTATTTGAACTGCGATTAAATTGACACACTGATTAAAATTAATTGACCTGTGAAATGAGGGTGTCTCTCAGCGGTGCATGGACGAGAGGGGGAAGAGACGGCGTGACAGAAAATAAAAAGAGCGAGCGTGATGTCAAAAGAAAGACTTCGCTAACTGACAGGACAGCGTTGAGTGATCTCGACACGGTCACAAGAATGGAAACTACTATTCCCACAATTCCCTCTGATTCCATCATGTAATTCTTTCTTCTTGGCATGGGCATTATCCCTTAATATCAACCGAGGTCTTAACTTACAATTTCCCAGACACGTTTACCATCACCATTTACAGCAGTGTCATCAAATCCCAGTTGTGTGTCCTGTGTGTGCCACACACAGGACATTTGTATGTTGGGCGATCTAACTTCCTGTTTATCATTGGGGGTGGTGGGGTGTGGGTGGGGGTGGGGAGGTAGAGGTAGGCCCGGAAGAACCCACCATGCCAGCGAGAGAGGGCTGAGAGGAAGGTGGAGGTAGAAGATAAAGAACTCCTCTTGAGTCTGTGATGGGGATCCTGATCTTGATCCTGGACCGCGACCTGTTCTGCCAATCAGGGCGACAGTTGTCCCACGCGCTATTAATGGAGGAGTCAGAGTTCACACACAGACGAGGCATCACAGATGAAGAGGAGGTGTTCCTCTTAACATCCAGGACCCTTCAGCTTGTGCTCTCACTCTCCTCTCTCCTCCTCTCTGTCCTCCTCTCATCTCCTCCTCTCTGTCCTCCTCTCCTCTCCTCCTCTCTGTCCTCCTCTCATCTCATCTCTCCCCTCCTCTCACCTCCACTCTCCTCCTCTCTCCTGCTCTCTGCCCTCCTCTCATCTCCTCCTCTCTGTCCTCATCTCCTCCTCTCTGTCCTCCTCTCATCTCCTCCTCTCTGTCCTCCTCTCATCTCCTCCTCTCTGTCCTCCTCTCATCTCCTCTCTCCCCTCCTCTCACCTCCACTCTCCTCCTCTCTCCTGCTCTCTGCCCTCCTCTCATCTCCTCCTCTCTTCTCCTCCCACCTCCTCTCTCCTCATGTCACTCAGCATAGAGACATTTTTAAAAGACAGGGCTCAGGGTCATGTCCTGTCAACGTGGCTGTCAGGGGCCCCGTTCACCTGAAGCTCACCTCCGATGAGCCGGAGCAGCAAGCCAGTTAGAGGCAGGACATTAAGGAGCTGGTTGGGCATAGAGACGATAAAGCCGGTGTTCCCGGGACCCGCCACGCCTCACGGACCAAACAAGGCCGTAAACGGCGGACGGCGGCGTCCGGCGGGAGAGCGTTTCGGCCCCCCGGGGTATCAGGCGGAGTAGCGTGGGATCAGAAGGAGGGCGTTAGGGGGAACGCGACGCCGGGGAGGACCTTCGTCTCGCTGCGATAAAACACAAAGCGAGGAGTACTGCTTCAAGACCTGTGTGTTTGTGTCATTCTGTATGGTGTTGCACTACACTGTGTGCTCTGTACACTCTGCTGCTGCTCTGAATAATGGTCACGCTGCCTACACTCCTAACTTTACCTGTCACAATATTGTGGCTCCACTGTTCACTGCCTCCGTCTCCCCGTCTTTAATTCTTTATGAATAATTCAATGTTTTCAGTGGAGTTGTACACAGCCTGTTCAGGAATGCTGTACACGGTGTGTGTGTGTGTGTGTGTGTGTGTGTGTGTGTGTGTGTGTGCGTGTGTGTGTGCGTGTGTGTGTGTGTGTGGGGGAGATAGAGAGATAGTGTGTGTGTGTGTGTGTGTGTGTGTGTGTGTGTGTGTGCGTGCGTGTGTGTGTGTGTGGGGAGGAGATAGAGAGATAGTGTGTGTGTGTGTTTGTGTGTGTGTGTGTGCGTGTCCGTGTGTGTGT
>JAOPJO010000001.1:15249231-15259739 GCA_027123675.1 Molva macrophthalma
ACACACACACACACACACACACACACACACACACACACACACACACACACACACACACACACACACACACAGTGAATTCCATATTATAGCTGGATATCCAGATCTAAAGCAGAGCCAAGGAGAAGTAGCATTATCCATGAAAAACATACGTAACATATATTATTAGCTTAGCATCCTGTGCTCTCCGCTAGGTATCCGGGCCAGCTGAGCTATGTGTTAGCCTGTGTGAGACCCTAGCCTCGCCCCGGCTCACCAGCAGGTCTGTGGAGGAGACCGAGGCTCGGTCCTCCACGATGCCGTTGGTGTGGTGGTCAGCCCGGACCCTCGGGGGGGCTGGCTCAGGGGCCTCCACGCACGGCTGTGCCGGGGAGTCGGACCCTGGGGGGTTACGGAAACAGGAGGGTCAAAGGTCAGAGGAGCATTCGCACATGTTCTGAGGAGATCTAGAGGAAGGGGATGTGCCCAAATGAGTCCATCACTCCTCTGTCCTGCTTTTCTATTGTTACCTACTCTCCACATATTAAAACATGCACAAGGTGCAGTGAAGTTCACATCTGGCCTCTCGTCTCTTGATAATCTCAGTTTGAGCGCATAGTGAAAGAGGTCCTTTTTAAAATGTGTGTACGTTTTCATTTTAAACGGGGGTTTCCTATTGTGACTAGTTCGAACCAGCAACTCAGTAAGCATCCGTTACAAATCCGTCAGTGGGTGATCTCCAAGGTTACGAGCAGGTGGGCGGGGTCTGACCTGTGCGGGTCTGTGTGGGCGGGGTCATGGGCGGAGGCTCCTCCCCCTCGGTGGCGGGCCGGGTCGGCTCTCTCTCGCTCTCCGGCTGGTCATCGCCCTCCCCTGGGGGGGTGGCGTCGCTGGGGGGAGACGCTGGAGCTTCGTCCTCAAACACCGAGTCTGAGACGGGGTTCAAACAACGAGAACGGAGTTTTAATGAACGACGGTGAAAGTATATGAAGACAAACTTTATGAAGTCACTCCGTCAGCTGATTCATCCTGTTTTACTCAAGGTTTTTATTTGCTTAAGGTTCGTCATCAACTGCTTCTTTATGAGAAGCATAATAAAGGGAGCAGTACCTATTTATCATCCTCGTCTCCTCTACCAGCTCTGTCAGCACTTCCTCATGACTAAGGACTTTCCTCTGTCTGCCATGAACAAGCTAAAGGCTACGCTATCGCTCCTGGGGCTTCGGGTCCAACCCATCCCCGGTGCGTCGACCACCATCCCACGACTCACGCCTGTCCATCAGTCTGAGCTCTGACCTGACAGCGGGTCAGAGGGACTGTGTCAACGGAGGAACTGAACTAAACGTCACCAGCACCACCCGAGTGGCCCAGTCTGGTGGTGTTAACCAAACACCCACCTGTGGAGGGCTCTGCGTGCTCCACCACTGCTCCTTCTCTCCTCTCCTCCTCCTCCGCTGCCTCACCGTGCCCTGCCTCCCCGTTGATGGAGGGCGTTTCCGCGGCGACGTCTTCCGCCTGGGCGGGAGGAGCAGGAGCAGGAGGAGGAGAGGGAGGGGGAGGAGGAGGGGGAGGGGGGGTGGTGCCGGGGTCGACGGCGCTCAGGTCGGGGGTGCTGGCGGCGGGGGAGGGGGAGGCGGAGCTGCCGGGCTCGGGGGTGGGGGTGCGGTCGGAGCGGGGCGACCCGGACCTCCTCCCCCCTCCTCCTCCTCCTGGGACGGGGGAGGGGTGCTGCTGGGGAGGGCGGAGCCGGTCCTTCTCCTGCTCCTGCTGGGCCTCCAGAGCCTAAACACCACCGAAGAAGAAGAAGGAGAAGAAAAAGGAGGAGTGGAAGAAGAAGGAGAAGAAGGAAAAGGAGGAGGAGGAGGATGAGGAGGAGAAGAGAATGAGTAATGCCTGAGGGATTCTGCAGGAGACCTGGGTTTCTCAGTATATCACAGCAAACATGATGTCATACATGTAGTAACATCATTATAGGACATCATGCACCATGTAACATGACTAATATGTCTGCTGATAAAGAGTCAATATATCAGGTTCCACAGCCCTGTCGGCGGAGAGCAGGTGGAGGTGTGAGCTCAGGGACATGAGGGTGGAGGTGTGAGCTCAGGGACATGAGGGCAGGGGAACGCACCGCCTGGCTCTCCATGCGCGTGAAGATGACGTTGAGCATCTGCGTGAGCGTGGCCTTGGCCGTGGTCTGGTTGATGAGGTTCCTGCTGGCCAGGTAGATGTTGTAGCAGGTCCGCACCGTCAGCAGAACCGTGCCCTCGTGGATCTCTATGTGGGGAGAGGTCACCGTCGTCAGGAGGGCCTGCGGGGGACGATAAAGATTCACGGGTTTGTATGATCAGTGTGTAAAATAGCGATGCAAATCCGAAATGTGGTCAATGGTTCACCGGCTCGTTTTAAGTACTTCCCCTTTCTCAGTGCTGATAACAAAGGAATGAACCAGCGGGTGTTCAAATCTATTCTCGATTAAAGACAGAAGGTTGCAAACATCTGGGCAGCCTGAGCAGGTTGATATAGCGACTTTATATTGACGTCGTATAAAGTTATTAAAGTGTCCATGCATCCAAACCTCCTCCACACAACACGGTAGGGGGCCTCATAAATCCTTGGTCAACATTTAGTTAAAAGTTTGTTTATTTTCTCCTCTCGGCTGAAGCAGGACAGACTTTGTCCTCAACAAGGCCGTAGTTCCCTTCAACAGAACAAAAGAGGACCTTTTACCCTCTACAACCAGTTAAAACCTGATAACACACCTTATCAAACTACACCAGATTAGGTCACCCTGAGATTTTGAGGAATGAGATGTAGGACAGATTATGAACTTGAATGTCTGATGCAGTCACTCCTACACTTTCCTCTGCAGCCCACGCCATCTCATTCAGACATTTGTATCGCTCGTATACAGGTTTTTTTTAACACTGATAACAATGCTGAGATGTTATTTAGCTTTTAGCTTGTTTACAGCACATTAAGATAAAGAGCAGCAACCAGGAAGGTGATATTGACAATAACAATATCATATTGTTATATATTTTACTATATATAATAACAAAATATAAACAACCTTAAACAGCAACTTGAAAATCAGAGTCAATAAATGTTGTTTTAATAGCAGTAGATATTAGTAAGATTAGAGATAGAGATGATACTAATAACAATAAATGACCCAATCTGAGAGCCAGACAGGGGCCCCTACCTTGATGATCTGCAGCTGCACGCCGTCGTCGGTCTGGGGCCCCTGGAAGCAGTTACACACGGTCTCCACCAGGCGGTCGATCAGCCGCTTCCCCGGGGCCCCTGCATCAGGGGCGTTCCCTGTGATGTGCCCGTAGGCGATCAGCTTCTGAAGGAGGAGGGCCACAAAACGGCTCAGAGAGAGAGAAGGGCTCCACACACAACATGGCACTGGGTCACAGCATGAATTACTTCATCGGTGTGTGTGTGTGTGTGTGTGTGTGTGTGTGTGTGTGTGTGTGTGTGTGTGTGTGTGTGTGTGTGTGTGTGTGTATGTTGTACCTGCAGACAGTCGAGGGAGGTGCTGACTATCCGTGGGGACTTTGATTGACAGGCCAGCTCAAACGGCAGGACGTACTTATCAGCCTCAATGTAGTTGGCCCTGGGTGGAACAACCGTGCCATCTCTGATAGAGAGACAAAGGCAGGGAGAGGGAGAGAGAGAGAGAGAGAGAGAGAGAGGGAGAGACAGAGACAGAGAGGTAGAGGGAGAGAGAGAGGGACAGAGGGAGAGAGAGAGGGACAGAGGGAGAGAGAGAGGGACAGAGGCAGAGAGAGAGACAGAGGCACAGAGAGAGACAGAGGCAGAGAGAGACAGAGGCAGAGAGAGAGGAAGAGGCAGAGAGAGAGGGAGAGGGAGAGACAGAAGCAGAGAGAGAGGGAGAGACAGAAGCAGAGAGAGAGGGAGAGACAAAAGCAGAGAGAGAGGGAGAGGGAGAGACAGAAGATGAAGAGAGACATGACAGAAAGAGACAGAGACCCATTCAAAAGGACTTCTTTGTGGTCTTTACTGTTTTAACACAAGGCTGCAGCAGGCCGAGAGTTTCTGTTACTGTGTTTGTAACTGAGATGAAGTAAGAGACGCTCTGCTACTGTTGGGGCCCTAAACTCCTGAACAAAAGGGCCCTAAACCACCTCTATGCACTTTGCAACATCATTTTTAAAAGTTGTTCTACTTACTTTTGTTTCTCGAGCTCAGCCTTGATTTCATCTGTGAAGGGAGACAAGTGAGGGGAAGGGTTAGTGAGAAGGAGAAGGTTAACCTTTTAGCAACTGAAAGCAGTGCCCAAATGATCTGACCCCTCTGAATCAACAAGTACACAGACACAGTTTAAACATTAACATTAATCACGGTCTGCAGGGGCCCACACACACACCATTTAGTATTTAGTCATTTGCATTTTAGCAGAGGCTTTTACCCCAGAGAGAGACTTCCAGTGGATTCTGATACGTCATTAAGGAGCAGGTAGGGGTCGGTCTCATGGTCTACGATGCTTACAGGTAGACTGTGGACATCGGGGTTTGAATGACATCATTTGGGAGTCAAACACCCTGACCACTACACTATCCCGCCCACAGCCTGTGTACGTACTGTATGCTCAGCTGGCTTCAATTGGTGATTGAAGCTAAGCTCGTTAGCGCAGCTCCCCACAGCGTGGGGACTAGATCTCTATCTGTTACACGGCTCTACATACCCAGACATGATGACTCACAAGTCCAGACCAGGCTGATCAAGCAGCAACACACTTTACTGGCAGTGTGTGTGTGTGTGTGTGTGTGTGTGTGTGTGTGTGTGTGTGTGTGTGTGTGTGTGTTAAACGGCTAAATGTATTTGGAAGGGGCATATTAAAACTGAGTTTCCGAGGGCGTGTTGACAAAGATTTCAATATAAACTGTTAATAACGACAGGTAATAACAATGTGATATTTACTTATACAAACTATCATGTAGCCAAGTCATCAGAAAGACCTCATTGCTGTAGGTCAACTGCTCCATTATCTCCTCAGACAGCCACTCCAATAGGCCTACTAACCAATATTAATGATCATCAATCCATGACTGATTAATACGCAGTTATGACAAAGAATAGTCGTTTTTGAATACAGATAATAAAGAATAACACATAGGCTAACATATAGATATATAACATATTGTATCATATATATTGGTATATACCATTACAAACACACATGTCCTTCTATGACTTGAGGAATGGTCTAAAGATCACCATCTAAAGAATGATGAATGACAAGACAAAACAGCACATAACCAAACACGACAATTAACATGCCAAATGTCACTCCACGGGTCCGCAACATTTCTGCTGTAGAGGACAGACAAAAACTTTACAACAGGACATGTTTAGCTTGGAAGAAGGTGCAAAAAACCCAAACAAGCTGAACCGGAGTGACGTGGAACTATTGGCAATATCTGAGGAGGAGTCAACAAGACGCGATTCCCGTCCTCAGTGAGTGTTTATCAAGGAGGAGGACGGCTCTTCCCATTCAAACAGGATCCACTGTCTTCCCGAGGCAAACGTCTACACAGATATAATAGGGCAACGGAAGTGCGCGCGCGCGCGCGTGTGCGTGTGTGTGTGTGTGTAACGCACACCAGGGCATCCGATCCCGGACTTACGTTACAGTCCTGGCAGAAGTGAATAACATACCAACACACTCACACAACGATGGGTCTATTGCTGCCATCTGGCTCAAGTAGCACCGGCTAACATGTCAACAATGCGAGCCCAAATACCCACACAGCTACGATACATTTAGCAGTTAGCAACAGCGAGAAAACACATCAAAAGGATGCGTTCACGTAGTGAGTGGCGAGCTGTTGACGACCACCTGACTGTCACACAGCTAGCTCAGGTTAGCCGACGTTGCCACCTGACACTCTTGAATGTGTGTGTGCAGGAAGGCCATTCAATGCTAACGGCTAGGCTAATGCTAGGCTAACGACTAGCGCACCTTTCCCCTTCCGCCTAGCGGGGCTTCCACGTCTGTCAGCCAGCTTAAACCTCACAGAACCGGTAAGATAAGACAGCATAGCTAACAACCGAACCCCGACTCACCGAGTGCGACCTGGCAGGCTTTCCGTAGCTGGTTGTGTTGGCTCCTCTTCACCTCCTTGTCGGAGAGGATCTTCTCCAGCGCCCTGGACAGAAACATGCTCTTGGTTCTGGTGCTTTCTGCCTGAGATCGGTAGGTCTGTTGTGGATGAGAGGGTCGTCGCTGCTGCTGCTGGAGCATCTCTGGCCGGGAGAGGGGAGGGGCTGCTGGTTCAGGCCGTCATGTCGGGCCTGGCCCTGCGGGAAGGCAGGTGACAGAGAGAGGCTAAGGAAACCAGGCGGTTGTCGGTGTCAGTGGTGAGAGCATCGGGTGAGACGGGGCTGCTGCTGCTGCTGCTACCTCAGCACTGCGGCGCCATGTTTGCCTGCGTCACGTCACGTGACGTGTCAGTTGGTTTGGTTTTCACAGTTAATACTTCGGGTAGGTTGAAGGAGTTCCCGGCATAGCAGAAAAACACGAACTGTTGTCCAAGTTCGATTGGATAGGATTATATGTACAAGTTTTATGTTTTAAAAATAAAGTTGAGTTCACTATCACATTACAAAACAAAGTAAGATATGTGCGTCAGTGACTCCGTCCGCCGCAGGTTAAACGGAGGCATAATCGAACATCTAAAACAAAGTGCCGTTTCCAGAATGTCCACTAGACGGCACTGAAACAACACAAACTGGTGTGTGCTCACGTTTGTGTCGAGTCCAACTCAGGGTTGGTCGTCATCATATGTTATGTTACGATATGTTACGTCATGAATGTGCTCAAAGAATGTACTGAAATCATTTCCAATTAAGAAATGATGCAGGTCATCTACATATTAGTTTATTTTATCCAGCTCATTGAATCAACAATTACATATATATCTATGCATTTATACATTTCAGGTTCATCACAAAACATTTTCATTAAATGTAATCATAAAAATGTACATCAATGTTGATAAGAAAATACTGACAATCTTAAGTACAAATCTATAGCCTACCTTAGGATTTATTCGGCAAGCAAAAACATTGCTCAATCATTTAAAAAAAGATGCTCAAAGCAAAAATAATAAACGGTTTAGCCCATGTTGAAGATTTTAAGGACAAAATAAAATAAAAAGTATCTCCCAAGTGAACAAATATAATAAAAATGAATTCACAGTACTGGAAATCCAAATCTGCTATTCCATGATGAGAAAAAAAACCCTAGCTACCATGTGTCGATTATATCTACTAATAAATGGAATAAAGAAAGAAATATTCATTATAAAAAATTGTATCATAATGTGTCAGAAAAGATAATCAGAGAATAAATAGCGTCGCTGTGTTCTGTTGTACCGTTGGACATATGAATATGAATAAATTAATATGTTTTCATTCAGAAGTCTACCACTCTCAACGCCATTCATGACCTATGTCCCAGACACACACACTACTGCTACTGTAGTGTGTGTGTGTGTGTCTGTGTGTGTGTATACACGACGTGTGTGTATCGTATGTGTGTGTGTGTAAACACAGTGGGACTGTGGGCAACACAACACTTCTGGTCCTACTCGTCTTGCTAGCTCTGCTTAGCATTAGCGGCTAATGCTAACCCCGGTGAGGAAGTGGTCAGGGAGGTGTGTTCAGGGGATCAGCCCGGGGCAGAGCATTATAATGGAAGCGGGAACACCTTCTATTGTAGACAGGGTGGCCTAGCGTCTTAGTGTCTAACCCCTCCCTGCCCTTGAAACAACCCCATGATGAGGAGCGAAGGGGACCGTGAGAGAAGAGCGGGCGTGGGCGTTTAGCCCACCCTGGATCAGGTGAGCTATGAGGGAAGGACCAGCAGTTATTTTCCAGTGTAATTTTCAGCGTGCGTCAATATTAATACAGCTTAAGGAGCCGGGACGGGCGTTAGCTAGGCCAGGGTCTCTGTAGGTCCAGTACCATGACTGCTGTCCGGGCTAAAGGCTCTGTTCAGCACAACGTCCACAAAACACCGTGCTTCTGCTAGTTTACAGGCCTCAGTGGTACAGGTGGAGGGCACTGATGGAGAGAGAGAGATAGAGAGAGAGAGAGAGAGAGAGAGAGAGAGAGAGAGAGAGAAGCACCGGGTTGAGTCCGCTGAGCTGAGTGACTTGTTGTCGAGATGGAGTCACATTATATCTAGTCCTGTAGAAGGAAGGGGAACATGAGGGCAGAAGAATAGTTCCTGGTACAGGAAGACTGGCCAAAAAGAAACACACTTAAAATAGAACAACTGAGGTACAAAAGATTGCACAGAGAGATAAAAACAATAAGGAAACCTAAAACAATTAAAACATGGATGACCAGAGGTACCCAATATTAATCTCATCATATACATTTCATGATCAATTAATCAACCAACCAATCATCGGCAGAGGAAGCGAGGAAGGCGGAGCTAAACATCAGTTGTTAGGAGTATGTGAGCGTCAGGAAACAAACCAGACTTGTTTTTTCTTTTTTGTAAATCATCCCTACAGTATTTTTGCAGATGTCAGCACTTTCTCCGTTACCCTGACAACGCCTCCATATGATCAAAGTCCTAGTGAGGGTCGGCTAAAGGGGGAGTGGCTTAATCCTCTGGTGTGGGGGGAAGAGGAGTGAGGCAACAAGAGTGATTGTCAATAAAGCTAGCAGATAATTAAAGACAAAGTATTTGCGTCAAATGGTGTCGGCATCGCAGCAGAAGCTACGCAGCGTTCGAACCCCAGCCTCTCTGGCTGGGGTTCGAACGTTGAGCTAAACCTACAGCCTCTTTTACGAGGTTGAAAACAGGACGTGTGATTCAGGGTTGTGCTCTCTAGAAGTTTAGCGAAACTTTTATGATCAATATTATTATCACGATTATTTTGGTGATGTTTTGAAATTATATATGTACGTATTTCTGTGTGCTTTATAAATATGTACTTTCATTATATACGTGTGTGTGCAGCTTTTGTTGTATAATAGTGATATGTGTTTGTGTTGGGTATGTGTGTGGTTATACATTTGCATGTGTGTGTGTGTGTGTGTATGTGTGAGAGATTGGTGTGTAAAGTTAGTGTGTGAAGTGTGTGTGGTTGTATGTATATGTGTGTGTGTGTGTGTGTGTGTGTATCAGTGTGTATGTGTGCGTGTGTGTGTGTATGTATCAGTGTGTGTGTATCAGTGTGTGTGTTTGTGTGCATGTATCAGTGTGTGTGTATCAGTGTGTGTGTGTGTGTATCAGTGTGTGTGTGTATCAGTGTGTGTGTGTATCAGTGTGTGTGTGTGTATCAGTGTGTGTGTGTGTATCAGTGTGTGTGTGTGTGTATCAGTGTGTGTGTGTGTATCAGTGTGAGTGTGTGTGTGTGTGTGTGTGAGTGTATCAGTGTGTGTGTGTGTGTGTGTGTGTGTGTGTGAGTGTATCAGTGTGTGTGTGTATCAGTGTGTGTGTGTGTGTGTGTGTGTGTGCTCTACAGTGTGATGACAGTCCCCTCCTCCTCCAGACTCCGCCTGCTCGCGCCGCGGTCCGGCGAGGGCGTGTTGGACGCCAGCCGGGGGGCGGAGCCGAACACGGCGCCGGGGGGGTGGGCGTAGGGGTGGGGCTGAGGGTGGGCGTGGCCCGGCGGGGTGCCGTTGCTGTCGGCGAGGGGGGCGGCGGACGAGGAGCGCATGTCGAGGTGGGGCTCGTAGCGCGGCAACGCAGACAGGCTGTAGCCGTCGCTGACGTCGTCCCCGTCCCCGTCCCCGTCCCCGTCGCCCGCGTCGATGACCAGGTCCTCCTCGTCCTCGCTCTCCGGCTCCTCCCCCGTGGAGAAGTTCTGCGGGACGGGCGCCTGGGCCGCGCCCCCGCCGCCGTAACCATAGTAACTGGCCCCGCTGTCGGAGGACCGCCCCGAGCTCCCGGACATCCCCCCGGCCCCGCCCACCCGCAGCACGTTGTTGCGCTGGTTGGCCGGCTTCACCGTGACCACCAGGTTGTGGCTGTTGGCGATCATCATGTCAGTCACCTGGTCCAGGGACTTCCCGGCCACCTCGATGCCGTTGACCTCCAGCACCTCGTCGTTGACGGCCAGCAGCCCCGTGCCCTCGGCCAGCCCCCCTGGCACCATGCGGGAGATGAAGATGCCCGGCACCTTCTCCAGGCCCTGGGCCGTGACCCGCACGCTGGAGCCGTCCCGGATGTAGAAGCCCAGCGGCCGCTCCTGGCCGTGCTTGTAGAGACGCACCCGGCGGTGCGTCTCGGGCAGGATGTCCACGTCGATGATGGACGAGACGGGCCGGAAGTCCCGCGGCAGACTGATGAGGACGGGGGGGGGCTTGCGGCGGCCGGCGTCGGGCCGCAGCAGGACGGCCGACAGGACGGCGGTGGTGGTCCTCTTCCGCGTCAGGGAGTCGGTGCCGAACGCAGAGTAGTCTGCCTCTTCTGGAGGGGGGAGAGAGAGGGGGAGAGAGGGAGAGAGAGGGGGAGAGAGGGAGAGAGAGAGAGGAGA
>JAOPJO010000001.1:15283002-15293043 GCA_027123675.1 Molva macrophthalma
GTGTGTGTGTGTGTGTGTGTGTGTGTGTGTGTGTGTGTGTGTGTGTGTGTGTGTGTGTGTGTGTTAATGTGTGTGTGTGTGTGTGTGTGTATGTGTGTGTGTGTTTATGTGTGTCTCACACACAGGTGAATAGAGTGTGAGGGCACTAGTTAAATTAGTTC
Organism: Molva macrophthalma; assembly: GCA_027123675.1. Taxonomy (NCBI): domain Eukaryota; kingdom Metazoa; phylum Chordata; class Actinopteri; order Gadiformes; family Lotidae; genus Molva; species Molva macrophthalma. The sequence goes on from JAOPJO010000001.1 coordinate 15,283,164, forward strand.
TTAGTGGTGTTTGTGTGAGAAGAGGGTGGAGGATGTGTGTGTGTATGTGAACAGATGCTAAAAGTGACCTAAGTCTAAACAATTACCTTTTTTCAGTTGAGAAGCCACAGCTGTTCCACTAACTAGGACAGGTCACCACAAGGGCAATTAGCATTTTATCATTTAGCAGACACTTATCTAAAGGGACTTACAGCGGATTCAGATACAAGTCTTTAAGGAGCAGGTAGGGGTCAGGGGTCATCTTAAGTTAGGCATGCCACTTAGTTAGATCACTGGGAGACAAAGCTTTCTCACCCTCACCACCAGACTATCCCGCTCCCCAGCTAGGAGAATTTGTACTCCTGGATTAATAAGTATAGTATTAGCATCCGGTGATGACGTTAGCTAAGAGAGAAGGCCACCTATATAGGCTGTTTGACCCACTCAAACTCCACCCCCCCTCATAATAATCAACCCCTCAACCTTTATTGGTAAGCAGGAGGATGACAAAACAGTGACTTTAATTCCTTCTGCTAGGAAACAATACAGCCGAAGGGAAAGAGAAACAAAACCAGAAGCATAGGAAACAACATGTTTATTAGCTTCTGTACACAGCGCTGGTAACCACACGACTCCGCCTTGCTCTGGGATCGGGCCGCAGCGGCCCAGAGCCCCGCTCACATTGTTTGCTGCGTTTGGAAAAATTTAGAATTGTACTCTAATAAAATGTACATCCGGTACATTCACAGGCGGTCCCTGAACCCCTTACGTTTCACACATACAGTCCTCGTTACCATGGTTACCACTGCAGCGGGGCAGCCGTCGGGTCTCACTATCAGGCAGGAAACAAGACCGCCCCGACCACGCCCCACCAGCGCCGTCAGAGGATCCCCATCCAGCGCGCTTCTTGTAAGAGTTATGTTATACACATGAATGTTTTCCCACATTTCTACGAATACAGATCTATAGAGCCGGAGAGGGCCAAGCGTCGACGGGTCGTCAGGTGGTCGCGAAGAGCGTGAGCAGGCCTTTCAGAAACGACACGATCTCGTTCCCCCCCAGTTTGGACTCTCCGTACACTCTGTCTACGAAGGAGATGGGCACCTGGGGATCAGCAACACAGAGCAGAGATCAGGAGACCGTTTATGACTACCTGCTCATTAAGCAGCTTCTAACCACAACTCCGCATCGCTGCAGTTCAGCTGTCTGTAACCGGATTTTACACACCTTCTTAAACTGGACCTACGGATATTTAATGCTGTTGGTTTCTCATGGCTTTTACTACTTGTTGTTTGGATGGATTATTATAGTTATTATTATGGGTAATAATTCATTATTAATATGATATTAAACACGTGAACTAATGTCCGACCTCTCCGATAGAGTAGTTGAGCTGTCTGGCGCGGACGATCATCTCCATCTGGAAGACGTAGCCCTTGGATACGCAGCGCTCGATCAAGCCCTCCAGAACCTTCCTCTTGTACAGCCTGGGGACACACACATCAGGACCAAACACACAGACACACACATCAGGACCAAACACACACACATCAGGACCAAACACACAGACACACACGTCAGGACCAAACACACAGACACACACATCAGGACCAAACACACACACGTCAGGAATAAACACACACACACACACGTCAGGACCAAACACACACACACACACGTCAGGACTAAACAGACACACATGTCAGGACCAAACACACACACAAACACACATGTCAGGACCAAACACACACACACACACACACACACCTCAGGACTAAACACACACACACACATCAGGATTAAACACACAGACACACACATCAGGACCAAACACACAGACACACACATCAGGACCAAACACACAGACATCAGGACCAAACACACAGACACACATGTCAGGACCAAACACACACACACACAAGTGCACAGGACTAAACACACCCACGTCACGACTAAACACACACACACACACATCAGAACTAAACACACACGTCAGGACCAAACACACACACAACACACACGCACAGGTCTAAACAGACACACAGACACACACATCAGGACTAAACACACACACACACACACACACGTCAGGACTAAACACACACACACGTCAGGACTAAACACACACACACGTCAGGACTAAACACACACACACACACACACACACACACGTCAGGAAGAAAGCCGTGTACGCCGTCTATGCTGGTGATTGTACTCATGGATCTTGGCCTGATAGGACCTACGGCGAGCTACGAAGGCTACGGAGTGTAGCTGGTATAATGTAAGGTACTCGTCACATGTAAGCTTGGAGAGCCCGTAGTGGCCACACAACACATAGGAAGGCAGATGATTCATTCGTCCTGGACTCCACCACCCACCTGAAGCTGCCGGTCAGGTCTGACGCCCCGGGTCTCAGCAGAACCTGGGTCACAAAGTTGGCCCCTCGGCTGAGAGGGAGAGTAGACACGTCATACTAGATTATAACTTCACGTATTTATACTTAAAGCGCGACTACAGAGGGATTAATATTAGCTGAAATGATCAGCTAGTTCAGAGATTTCTAATCATTGTTCGAGATTTAAAACGCAACACCACTGGTGGATGCAACTGTGATTTAATTATCCTATATGTCTTCTTGTGGTGCTTTTCTGTGCTTGTTCATGTCTGTTGAAATCTCAATAAGGTTTATATAATAAGAGGGGTAGGCAAAACAAAGTCCATATTTGGGCACCTGATGAGCTTCCTGCGGAGGTCCCAGCCATATACGCCCCCATCGCCTTGGTAGCGAGTTCCTGAAACCAGGTCGTAGTTCCCCTCCTTCTGCTTCCTGTTCACACACACACACACAGTCAGTCAGTTACATTAGCTTTAGCTCAGGTCCTGTCCCACACACACACACACACACACACACACACACACACACACACACACACACACACACACACACACACAGAGTCAGTCATTTTCATTAGCTTTAGCTCAGGTTAGCTCAGGTCCTGTCTCACACACACACACACACATAGTCAGTCAGGTACATTAGCTTTAGCTCAGATCCTGGATGACATAACATATTATGCATGCATATAGTACATGCGGTAATCCAACATGAGAAAGGACAATAGAGGTGCAGGTAGAGGGACTTACTCTATGAACTCTGGGATGAATTTAGGCTGAAAGCAAAGAGGAAAAACAGCCATCAAATACCATATCAAATCATGCCATACAAAGCAAACTTCACCTGTTTAGAGGAAACATTTATATTATTCTAAGTGCAGTACAATAATATTGTACTGGTCTAGTACACAGAAATAATACAAATTCAATATCCAAACTATCTACAGTAGACTAGAGGCAGTGAGACCAACAGGTCCTTTTCCTAACGCACAAAGCATCGTGTTTCAAACACACTGCAGCTCTACTCACATGATGAGAGAGATCAGCATCCATGATGAAGATGAAGCTCCCCGTGGCGTGTTTGATGCCGTGAATGTAAGCAGTGCCTTTAAAAGGAGAGTTAACACAGACAGCGATGGTGAGGTGGTCGTACAGATGCATGACCGGGACAGTGGTGATGATATGGTTAACTGCTTTAGGTTTTGCTTTGGATAAAGTGCCTGCTAAATGACTAAATGTAATTGTTTCAAAGTGAGGACCTGTTCAAATATGAAGAGTTAGAAAATGTGTACAATAATGTTAGGGATAACTACTTTGTAGCCACTGAAATGTACACGCAGAACTCACCCAAGCCTAGTTTCTTAGCCCTGGGCCTCAGAAGCTGAAATAAAGAGTAAACAAGACTTAATCACAGCCAAAAGTATTTGTAATGAAGTACACAATTTGGTTTCATGAATTGGACTCACAATCTTGTCCTCGCCATAGATTTTCTGCAACTGTTCTGCAATCTCCAATGTTCCATCTGGGCTTCCGTCGTCAATGACTATAATCTCGTAATCATAACCACTGTACAAATAACACGATCAAGTTAACGTTGTCCTGACATTAGGCACAAAGCAATCGTATTTCGTCTTCGGATTAAGGCTCGACACACGGATTTTAGCAACTATTTAACAACTAAGTTACTCTTTAAGCAACGGAGCTGAGCAGTATAAGGACAGCTCATCAATAGGTTGCGGATTCTCATTTAACCCCAACATCGCCACTGTTTGACATAAAACCTTCATACCTTTCTCCGAAATATTTCACCAAAAGCCACACAATGAGAGGTAAATTCTCTCGTTCATTGTACGTCGGTAACAGTACAGAATATTTCTCCCCATCTCCCCGGCTTAGTGTTGATGTTCTGCTGGCCATGGTGCTACAGTGTGACGCAGCCGGAGACGTCATGGGTAGCTACATCACTTCCTGTTCACTTTTTCAAAGTAAAAGCCCAGCATAACGATCAGAGGGCATCAACGAATGGATGTAATTTAAGAACAAGTATCAAAGCCGTACCTTTTTCAAACCTATTTTATGTGGTATATGTTTTACAGTCTATAAAATAAACCAAGTATAATGCACAGTCGCTATAATAAGGCCATTTACCAAGTGCTGGGTTTACCTTGAGCAAATATATAACTAGGAGTAACGATACAAAAAGTACTCAGAAGTAGTTATAGTGTTAACAAAAATTGTATAGACAACGTTATATTATTGCTTTAATATTGGAAGAATATACCATGGTGAAAACCGTCTGGTAAACCAGAATAGCCTTGGTTATTGCAATGGATGTATGATGAGAACCTTTCTGGATATGAATATGTTTTTATTGTAACAGATAACTTTACTAAAAGTATTTGAATCTTTGATGGGATACAGCGCAATCTAAAATATACACTAATGGAAACAATCCTTTGATCTCCAATAAACCAGAAATAGAAATTGGTCAAAATAACAACTATATAATAAGTGATTTTATTGAAGCAGTCGAGAAATGTAAACATGGATTACCAAGATAATAATACATACAAATATGAGAAATAGCCACAGATAATGAAATAATCATGGAATGTTTACACAATATACAAATTCATCATACACATACTACAGGTATTATCACAGTTTAATTTATATCAAAGAACACATACTTTTTATGAAAGAACAAGGAACACACAGGCTAGTTTAAATGAAATACAAAAGAGTACATCTTATATAAAGGAATATCTACTTAATATGAAAGTATACAAACTTATACACTAAATAAAATAACACACTTTATGTAAAATAATACCTCTTCATATGAAGAACAAATACTTTGTACGTTCCATAAAATAGCATGTACATAACATAGTATTTATGTATTTATATAAAATAACACTTTGATATAAAATTATATTTACTTTATATAAAAACACATATTTTATATAAAAGATGTACTTTACATATAATAATATGCACTTTGCATTTTCATTGTTGAGGCAGTGAGGTTAGAGAAAGGAACGTGGGTACGGCGTGGAACTCCTTGACTCTGGTACATGTTACAGTGCATGTCTATTCATATATATATATAACAACATATCAGAGATAAATACAAAATATAGAACATTTCAGTGCGAAGATGGCTTACACTCATACAAGTGAAACTCATTCACAATGTGAAAAACTCAGAATGTTTGCTACTCAGTGATACAAAATAATAAAACTGCTGTTCTCCGTTTAATGCGTGAGATTTAAGATTATTTTAGGTAGGCCTGTTTTTCGGTCACGGGTCCAACGTCTTCTTCTGTGGTGCTTTCATCAGCAGCTCCAGCTCTGGTCCGTCCCTCACCCCCCGCGGAACCTTGGAAGCTTCCACCAGAGGGAACCTTATAGGAGCGGCACCTTCCTGTTGTGGTCGCGGCGTTAGCAGTAGCTCCTAGCTGCTCAGGGCTGGTATCCATAGTAAGGGTCTGGGAAGAGAGGAACACACATCACCTTCTGAGCAAATAGAAATATATAACGACCATGAATAAACAAAAATACTTTAAATGTTAATAAGTCAGACATAAAAATACTTACTAATCTCAGTCTCATTCTATAATATTTATATTAATGAATATCATTATGAATATATTAATCTAATATCATTATATATATAACATAATTCATATGAATAATTATGTACCAGAGATCATTGAACGTGAAATGTTCCATCCAATAATATCAAAGAATATGGTAAAGTGTTCCTACCGGCTTGCTGTATGTTGCCCTGGCAACCGTTGGCGCTGTCACACACCCCGGGGGGCCCCACCTCTCCCGGGTGCCCAGAGGCCCCTAGGATACCTGGGGGCCCCAGCTTACCATCCTCCCCCCTGGGCCCTGGGGCTCCCAGCTTAGACTCACCTGCTGGACCTGCACACACACACACACGCACATGCACGCACACGCACACACACGCACGCACACGCACACACACGCACACGCACACACACGCACACATGTACGCACACACATGCACGCACACGCACACGCACACACACACGCACGGATGTACGCATGCACACACACACCGACACACATGCATGACCGCACACACACAAACACACACCGACACACCGACACACACACACACACACACACACACACTGTGTACAGACTTTTTCCGATACTCAGATTTTTTTTTATAAAAGCCAAAACATGTTGTTTATAATATCTGTGTCACTCAAAATAAATTAATTCATAATTTGTCATTTAGCAGATGCTTCCTTTTCCTTGCTCTACGCTGCGGACATTGGGGATCAAACCGAGACGAGCCCTCTGACCCCTAAGCGTGGTTACCTGAATATCCTCCGATCCCCGAGGGGCCCTGGTCGTTGCCCCCACGGGCCCCCTTCTCGCCACTCAGACCCCGCCTCCCTGGAGAATCACAGAGATCACACACCGTATTGGTCAGCACACCCTTCACTCATCACGTTCACGCCCACCTGACGTAAGACACGCCTCCTGGCCTGAAACCAGAGCTATGCTGTTGTGTTCTTTATTGATGCTTCAACTTTATCGAGGCTTAGCTCAGGAGGCAGAGCGGGTTGACCTGTAACCGGAAGGTTGCTAGTTAGATCCTCGGCTCCTCCTAGCGTGAGTGCCGAGGTGTCCCTGGGCAAGGCACCTCACCCTAACTGCTCCCGACGAGCCGGCTGTGGCCTTGCGTGGTTGACTCCGCCATCGGTGTGTGAATAGTTGTAAGTCGCTTTGGATAAAAGCTAAATGCCCTAATGTAATGTAATGTAATGTAATGTAATGTAATGTAATGTAAATGTAAATGTTCAACCCAAAGAGATTCACAGGGAGTTCAGGTGCAGGTCAATGAGGAGCAGGTCGGGGGTGGGGAGCATCTTACTCTAGGACAGTGTTATCAACCTGTGGTAACTTTAGTCTATTTCAAGAATAAAATCCCACACACCACCTGCAGTGGTGGTGCCACTGGTGGCACACGTGGGTACTGTATTATTTTTTTTTAATAAATATATTATAAATATTGTTCAGTAAATATAGTATTATGGCTTGTTATTATTTAAGAAATAGTGTAGCTTTGGGCAATCCATCATATGTTTTCCATTGTTTTGTGTTAATCTATGTTTGCTAAACAAACACACAGCATAAGCAGCGCTGCTTTACCTTTCCTCTGTGCCCCTGCTCATGGCCTTCTTGCAGTAATAGTTAAGTATTAAGGGGGTGTTGTCACTCTTTGCCCAGCCACTGCACGTGTGTTTATCTACTCGTTATCATTTGCATATGAGGTGCTCCGCGAAAGGTCTTGATGACACTTTAGTGGTTCACCTGAGGTCAAAGGTTTGGAACCACTGCCCTAGGGTGCCTTCGGGTCAATGGGTTTCTAACCCAGAACCTTTCGGCTGGGAGTCAAACACCCTAACCACTAGATCGTCCTAGTAGGATAGTATGAAAAATACTGCTCTGGAATCGGGAGGTCATAAATTGATCCTGTCCTTGTGTATTTACCCTCTATCTCCATCTAACTGTGACTGCGGTGGATCAATCGACTTGGTTACGGTAATCAATGGGTGGTAATCAATAACAGCAGCTTTACCCTGTTCTCCAGGATAGCCCGTCTTCCCCGGCAGTCCTCTGGGGCCGATGCGGCCCTGGTTGCCTCTGGGTCCCGGGGGCCCGACCCCGCCTGGTATCCCTGGCTCTCCAGGGGGGCCCTCCGGCTCTGCTATAGGGGCCGGCTTACGGCTCACCTCGTTCAGGAACAGGTCCAGCTTCATCACCTCCTCTGGAGAACACAGATACAGAGTTAGATGGAGTTAGATAGAGTTAGATACAGAGTTAAATAGAGTTAGATAGAGTTATATTGAGTCAGATACAGAGTTAAATAGAGTTAGATACAGAGTTACATAGAGTTAGATAGAGTTAGATACACAGTTAAAACAGACAGATGGACAGACAGACATAGGGAAATAGTCACAGACAGACAGACAGACAGACAGACAGACAGACAGACAGACAGACAGACAGACAGATAGACAGATCTTACTATGCACTAGCTGTTCACAGGCTTGTGTAACCAGCTGGTAGATCATGGCCATAGACTGTGGCTCCCCCTGTACTCAGAGACACATTACTTCTATCACATTCTGTCACATTATTTACCTCTATATGAAATACTAATATGTGATACACTTCTATATAAATACTGTTATATTATATACTTATATATTAAATACTAATATGTGATACACTTGTATATAAATTATATTATATTTTATACTTCTATATAAATAATATGAAATGATATACTTCTATATAAAAATGATTGTATTATAAACTTCTGTATGAATCATATAATATTATATACTTCTATTAAATGCTACTGTAATATATACATTATATATAAATAAATACCATTACACAGAAATATTCCTTCTTAATCATATTCAACAACAAAAACAGTATTGTTGTTGTTAACATAGTACATATTACTTGATGTAAATATGGGAACATCTAGTGCGATGTGTGAAACCTTGCCCACCTTCTCTCCTCGCTCGCCCTTGTGTCCTGGAAGGCCCTGTGAGTTCCAGAAACAGATGAGACGTGTCACCACTCCATATTTAACCAACAGGAGACACATTACGGCTGCCGCACAGTTTGTCCCTCTGGTCTTACCGTAGGCCCCACCAGCCCAAAGGGGCCCCTCTCCCCCGACTGGCCTGGGTGCCCGGGCATCCCCATGGAACCCTGGATACACAGAGAGGTCAGGAGAGTTAGTGGATCCCAGAGTTGCTAAATCAGGTCAGTTAGTAAATCACAGTATAGGATAGTTGGTGGATCAGTACAATGAGTCAACAAGGAGCAACAGATCCGGGTGGTTAGTGGATAAGAAGAGTTAGTAGATCACAGAGTTAATAGACCACAGAGTTAAAAGATCAGGATAGGTAATAGATTAGGAGAGGTAACAGATCACAGAGTTAATAGATCAAGAGCAACAGATCAGGTAAGTGGATTCAGGAGAGGATTGGAGGATGGATGGGCAGGTAGAGAGAGTGAGACGGGTGGAGGATGGGCAGGTAGAGAGAGTGAGACGGGTGGAGGATGGGCAGGTAGAGAGAGTGAGACGGGTGGAGGATGGGCAGGTAGAGAGAGTGAGACGGGTGGATAGGGACAGACAGGCTGGTGAGATGACGACACAAGGATGGACTGATTGGTCCTGGTTCTCACCCTGGGCCCAATGAGACCTGGAGCTCCGATGTTCCCTTCCAGACCTCTGATGCCCTGCAGAACCAACATGGTGGACAGACAGGAGACACACACATGGACAGATAGGAGACACACACATGGACAGATAGGAGACACACACATGGACAGACGGGAGACACACACATGGACAGATAGGAGACACACACATGGACAGATAGGAGACACACACATGGACAGATAGGAGACACACACATGGACAGATAGGAGACAC
>JAOPJO010000001.1:16731389-16743223 GCA_027123675.1 Molva macrophthalma
CTACAGCCACACCCCCACCAACAGCCCCTCCCCCAGCTACAGCCCCGCCCCCATCTACAGCCAGGCCCCCAGCTCATCCCTCAACAAACACAGTCACACACCCAGCCCCGCCCCCAGCTACAGCCCCGCCCACAGCACCCAGGTGTCCAGCAGGCACAGAGCCAGCAGGTGTGTCCCACTGCCAGCCTGACCGCCCCTCGGCCCCGCCCCCTCAGCCTGGCCTCAGGGTGGGAGGGGCGGCGGGAGGGAGTCGGGGTGGAGGGGAGAGCAGAAGCTCCGCCCACGTTGGACACTAGGGAGACGTCAAGCCCGCCTCCAGCAGGAAGCAGCGAGCCCGTGGACTCTCGGACTGCTGTCAGTGAGCGGGTCAGCTGATTGGCTAAGGATCCCTGATTGACGTGTTAGCGAGTCTGCTGATTGGCCAGGCTGAGCAGTCACTGGGATTGGTTGTGCTTTGTCTCTGTCTGTACCTGGAGGTCCTGTAGAACTATAGAACTGGATCCCCACGGAGACGAGAGGACCACGAAGACGAGAGGACCACGGAGATGAGATCACCACGGAGATGAGATCACCACGGAGATGAGATCACCACGGAGGGGGCGAGGGTGATGTGGAGTGTGTACATAACGACAAGGCAGCTGTTGGGAAAGGGTACTAGTTAGAAACCATGCATACTGACACCTAGCTTCCACAATAGAACCCCCTTTTCTACCTTTTTTAAGCTTGTTTAGATTGTGGTCTCTATACTCAGCTTCAGCAGAAAGATGTGTGTGTGTGTGTGTGTGTGTGTGTGTTTGTGTGTGTGTGTGTGTGTGTTTATTTGAGTTTGGAATAGGGTTAGGGTATCGGGTATGCAAAGGACCATACGTCATGTTTGACTTGTCTCCATTAATAGAGATTCACACGTCTTCAACTGATCTAGTGTCTGGGTAATGTGGACGATATCGTGTTTGGCTATTGTAGCTGTCAACCTGTAACTGAAGATAGTTTAGGACAACTGAAGACATCTGTACCTTGTTCTGCTGACAGGATCTGGGAAAAGTTTGATAGAGTTTTGGAAAGCAATGGAGTCTGGGCCACTAACGCTAACATCTGTAGCTCCTTAGACACTGCTCTGAGAAAAATATTTTCACTATTGGTTGAGGACACCGGCAATAAAAAAAAAATGCTGTTACGCTTACAGATGATGACAGTTGAAGAGCTCGCCCTTTTAATTTTAGTTTGTCTCATGAATTTGGTAGCTCCCTCATGGTAGCTGAAGTAACGGCAATTGTTCCAGAAATTCATGGATGCTGCTTTTCCACTGGCTTGGATATATAAACTGTAACTTACCTGGACTTTACTGCACTCTGCCTGTACTCTAGGAGACAGTACTGTACTCTACCACACTGTACCTGTACTCTAGTGTCCTGTACCTGTACTCTAGTGTCCTGTACCTGTACTCTAGTGTCCTGTACATGTACTCTAGTGTCCTGTACTTGTACTCTAGTGTCTTGTACATGTACTGTATTGGACCATGAACAAAGTTGATATAATGTAAAGCTATAGTGTAGCACATCTAAAACATAGTGCCACTACCGTATAGTGCAGCGTGTGTCCAAATGATGGTGGAAAAGCAGCATCACTGTGTCTGGGTTCACACAAGGATATTTTAATGCTGGCCAATGCAACAGCATATAGCATATAAATCTACAAAGGTAACAGTTTGGTTAACTTTATGCAAATGGATGTATTGTTTGCAACGGGATAAGCGATTTAATTGAACAAACAACATTCAGTGAGTGAGTAGTCGCCGATTTAGTGCTAAAAAATTGCCTAGTTTTTAGCACTAACGTTGGCAGCGTTGAATTAAATGTCGTAGTTTTTAGCACTAACGCTGTGCTCGCCCACCATCAGTAGGCTGGGGGCGTGGCCTCGTGTAGCCAATCGGAGCCGGTGTTGTGGGCTGACCGGATTCTGCTTCATGTTACTGAAAAAAGACAATCAAGTTTCCTCATTTTTAAGTGAACACATTGTTGCAGGCCTGCTGGACGGTCCGTTCCAGTGACTTCTCAGTCTATTCAGTCATCTGTCAAGCTGCACCAGAGTAGCCGACACACGTTATCGCAGCAGCTTAACCTGTATTCCTCTGCAGTCGTATCAATGGGAGCTGTTGTCTGGGATAGGACCCTGCGGCGTGAGACCACCCAGATATTCAAGTTTGCGCTTCGCAATGAATTTCAGTCTGGCCTTGGCTGGGTAGCAATTGATTTGGACAAATGGGAACAGCCTTAAGTTGTTCAAGAAACTACAGCCAATCATTAGACAGCTAAAAGACGTTCATGCTCTCTTGCCGAATCCAGTTGGAAGTAAAGCAAAACCATATTCCTCTTAAAAAGCCTTCCATGCAGATTTCTTTTCATCTTTTAGCGTCTTAATTCAGTTCATTTTGGGGGGGGGGGAAAGTTGATTGCTCCATCGACTTCTACCCTCCTACCCTTCTACCCTCCTACCCTCCTACCCTTTTATCCTTCCCTCGGTCGCTGCCATTGTTTTTTAAATTCGGCAGACTGTGGCGCTCCTTGATTCGTCATGAACTGCCACCGCTGAGCGCTGATTGGTCCTTTCATTTGAGTATTTTTGGGAGAGGCTGAAGGCCAGACTGATCTGCAGAGACAAACAGAACGTAGTCTCACAGGGATAATGGCTGATATACTCAAGCTCAGTCGGACATGCTTCACATCTTGTGTTTTTATTGGCCAGCTAGTACATGATGGCTAATGCAAACGTTGTTGAAGTCGTATTAAAAACTTCCTAATTAAAGAAAATCTTTGCAGACTGGATATGGATGTGTCATTCCATACTGCCCTGGTTCCCAGTGTTGACAGATTCAGATCTTAAGAGGTTTCTGGTCTAACCTGGACTATCTCTGTCTGTATATGACTCTAACTGTCTATATAGGACTCTGGTATAACTCTTTCTCTATAGGACTCTGGTCTTATTGGACTATCTCTGTCTATATAGGACTCTGGTATAACTCTGTCTGTATATGACTGGTCTTACTGGACTAACTGTCTGTATAGGACTGGTCTTACTGGACTAACTCTGTCTGTATATGACTGGTCTTACTGGACTAACTTTGTCTGTATAGGACTGGTCTTATTCTGTCTCTATAGGACTGGTCTTACTGGACTAACTCTGTCTGTATAGGACTCTGGTCTAACTTGACTAACTCTGTCTGTATATGATTCTGGACTAACTTTACCTCTAGGACTCTGGTCTTAGTCTGTCTCTATAGGACTCTGGTCCAGGTTAGGCTTACTCTGCCTCTGGGTCTGGGTCTCTTTTCTAACTGGACTAACTTAGAACTCTGGTCTAACTGTCTCTATAGGACTCTGGTTTAACTGGACTAACTCTCTATATTTGACCCTGGTCTGTCTATATGACACTGGTCTAACTGTCTCTATAGGACTCTGGTCCAGGTTAGACTTACTCTCTGGACAAACTCGGTCTGTATATGACTCTGATCTAACTCTGTTTCTGAAGGGGTTTGGTCTAACTCTGTTTCTATAGGGCTCTGGTCGTACCTTGTCTCTGTAGCACTATGGTCCACCTGGACTTACTCTGTATGTATATGACTCTGGTCTAACTCTGTCTCAGTAGGACTCTGGTCCAGGTCAGAATAACAATGTCTGTATATGATACTCGTCTAACCTGGACTCACTTGTTGATAGGTCTCTGGTGTTACCCAGACTTACTTGTCTATAAGACTCTGGTCCAGGTTAGACTAACTCTCCGTCTCTATAGGACTCTGGTCTAACCAGGACTAACTTGTCTGTAGGATTCTGGTCTAACCAGGACTAACTTGTCTGTAGGACTAGCAGGATTCTGAGACAGTTCTGACAGGGTTCTGAGACAGTTCTAACAGGGTTCTGAGACAGTTCTGACAGGGTTCTGAGACAGTTCTAACAGGGTTCTGAGACAGTTCTGACAGGGTTCTGAGACAGTTCTAACAGGGTTCTGAGACAGTTCTGACAGGGTTCTGAGACAGTTCTAACAGGGTTCTGAGACAGTTCTGACAGGGTTCTGAGACAGTTCTAGCGGTTTTCCTAGTCGGGATCAAGGAGGTTATGTTTCTTGCTACAGCCTCCAGACTAACCAGGGTTTATCCCAGGTAGCGTGTATTGTCCTATAAATTTAAACCATATAGCAATAGTTTTTTTACTTTTATGAATCTCATTATAAATAGAGGTGTGTTTGCATGGTGTGTACTTTCCTTTCTTTTACAGATGAATCTAACTTGTTTTATCTACCCAACATAATAAAGCCCATCAGTGTCTCGGGACTTGAAGAATTGCCCTGTTTCCCTCCTTTGGCTGGACTTCCAATTCAGAACCCTTCATCTAAACTTCTTCAATGGATCTGTTGAACGTCTGGGGTGGTTTGTGGGTGTGCCATTAGCAGGCCATAATCATTCGTGCCCCAGGTAACCCTTGAAACTGATGTTTGAATCCTGTTGAAGCACTTTAGTAAATAGTTCAACGCTTTTGTTATCCAGGTCTGGTTAGTTAAGCCTTTGTCCTTCCATCTGATTCATCTTTTATGTGAGTCTGCACTTTATAAAATGTTTGCAAAATTGTCATTGACTGTATTTAATCTGCGTATTGGCCATCTTTTTCCTCTGTGAAGTTGTCCGTAGCTTTACCACAAATGACTTGCTTTTGGAAATGGTTTGGTGTTCGGCCCTGTAACCACCTAGTAAAGCACATGATGCCACTCCTGTTTTATTGGCTCTTAGGTACTGCACGTCTAAACAGTCCTCACCTGTTATTCCACTGATTATAGTACCACATCTCTAAACCTCACCTGTTATTACACTGATTATAGTACCACATCTCTAAACCTCACCTGTTATTACACTGATTATAGTACCACATCTCTAAACAGTCCTCACCTGTTATTACACTGATTACAGTACCACATCTCTAAACAGTCATCACCTGTTATTACACTGATTATGGTCATTATCACATATTATAGTGTCGTTATTCGTCATGATTCATGAATACTTGTATCGATAAAACTGCAGTCCAATGTTTTCATGTAGTCTAAAGCAGAACCATGTTATATCATGGAGCATCCATATTATTATATTTATAGTTGAATCGCTCCAAGCCAGACTTCCCCTGGATAGAAGATAAAATGTGCTTTATTCATCCAGGAAGAACGGAATTCACCACACAAATTATAGAAAAGTGCAATTAAAGAGGTTACACATATAAATAACTACAGAAATCAGTGCAGAATGTTTACACAATATGAGTTACATTGTAAATCTAATGTTACCATTAGAGGCAGTTGGGGTAGACATAAACTCTATAAACATATCGGCATATGAATTTATAATCTGTAGGCAACAGGACAAGATTTTAGTATCAGAAAGGTTCTGGTTTCAGTTTGTAGTCTGAGTATTGACCAGTCCTTTGAGGGGACTGGGCTTAGGTTAAATGCAGGTAACAGGTCGTGTGGAGAGCAACGGTTTTGTAACCCATCGGCTATCGTCTTACGACGATTTCCCTCTCTGGATATTTGTGGGGATCCGGTGTAGATAAGATAACGGATATCCCGCCAAGACTTCCTCTTCCGTGCGCCGATCATTGTTATCAGTCCGATTGGCAACCTGATACCGCGTTCAAGACAAGTCGGAAAAAAACGACCTCCGACTTGTTAAAAATCTATTGAACGCTCGTCTAACTCGGAATTCCAGGTCGGAAACTCGGGAATCCTTTCAGAGCTCCGACTTGACGTCAGTAACAACATCAAACATGGCGGCCTTCGACGTTGACGGGAATGACATTATTAAAGTGTTTCTTGACGTTTTAACACACCATTTGATTTGTAAATGCAATATGTGTTTGAATGATTTATATTTCGCTCTGATTTCGTATCCAATGTATCTAAAAAAAAACATTAACTGCTTCTGCATTTATTTCATGCATTATTATCAGCAATGAACCACAATATGCCATAGTTCCTTATGGCATCCAACTCCAAGAATGGAGTTAGAGTTGATAGATGATGTCTGCGACTGAATACACAAACATCGATATGTTTTGTATGTGTCCTGGTTACATTTCGGCTAATCTCTATAAAGAGATATCAAAGCGAATAGAAAGCTAAATCGTCGTCAGACGGCCGATGTGTTCCGAGATCGTTGCTCTCCACGCGCACTGTTACCTGCAAGAGACCGAGCCCGCTTAAACGGGATTGGTCAATACTACTCGGACTACTAACGGAAACCATAATGCTTCCGATACCAATTATTGTCCCGTTGCCTACAGATTATGCATTCACATGCAGATATGCTGCATATGTGTTTATATAGTTTAAGGTAGACATTACTAACAAGTGACTAAGCGTTCTTCTTTTTCTTTTTTCTTTTTCATTCGTGGGGCTTTTATTGTGAAAACCCAGAGCGGAAGTGGAAGTGTTTTCATCCGTTGTGTAAAAAGAAGAAGTAATGAGAAAGTTAAGAAGTTATCCTCTTTACTCCTAATATATCATAAATAACTAATATTTATATAGTAGTATTATATAATATACACATCGTTTGTATATGATGCTCATAGTGATCCGTTAAGTTACATATTTGATGAAGTCTGTTTAAGTCTTAGTACTATGAGTTCAAACTAATCCAATAGTCAGAACGAAGTCAGATAGATGAGACTAGTCAACCGTCTCCTAATGGTGAATATCTTTACGAGGTTTATCCTAGGAAACATCTAGTTGTGAATATCTGTAACTCACCATTTGAAATAGAAGATAACAGAAAACCTGTCGCAAGTGACATTTCAGAAAGTTTCTACAATCTTAAATACTCTATTAATCTTAGTAAACATGTTTAGTAGTGAGTATTAGTAGTTACTAAACATGTCTAGTAGTTGGTATTTGTACTGGTAAACATGTCTAGTAGTGAGTGGTTTTATTAATAAACATGTCTAGCAGTGAGTATTTGTACTAGTTCACATGTCTAGCAGTGAGTATTTGTACTAGTTCACATGTCTAGCAGTGAGTTTTTGTACTAGTTCACATGTCTAGCAGTGAGTACTTGTACTAGTTCACATGTCTAGCAGTGAGTACTTGTACAACCTGCCCCCTGCGGTCTGGTTTGAGTTCTGCCGTCTGATGGATGGACTGGCCGAGCCACACTGGGTCCGCTTTGGTAAGAAATTAGATATTAATTTATAATAATAGACATTATAGTAGTGTAAGTAGTATTAGTAACATCAGTAAAGTTGGATTCATATTGGGTATTTGATATTCGGTCATCTATATTTTTCTATTTTCAAAAGCTTATGAATTATTTGTGTATGAGAATATTGGTGATTCATTTTGAAGTTAGGGGAGGAAGAAGAACCATTTACATCCTTTGATTACCATTCAGAAAACATCGAAATCGCCTGATCGCTTCTATTCATTTTTTAATATCGTGTATAGTATAGTTGCCAGAGCCTCACCCAGACAGGTGAGACCACCTCGATAGTTCCCAGAGCTCAATAGCTTTCAGACCATGTGACCCACAGTGGTCAATCGACTTAAACATGTTCTATGACATCTCTAATTTACAATTGTTAATTTTTCCATATTTCACTTTCAAGGCCTCTGAGAGCTATTGGATCTTGAATTATTGGAGACCTATTGAAATTATAATGTTGAATGTTTTTATTTTTAATAAATTCAAGTATATCTTTAACATAATTGTTGCTGTCAATTGTATTTGAGATGTTGGTGGCCAAACTAAAGGGGGTTTTGGACTTCTCAGTGATTACATAGGAAAGCTATTAGCCTTTTAATGCATTAACATTAAGTTTCTCTCAAAGGATGAAGACTCTTCTTCCTCTCCCAACTACAAAACTATTCGCCAACATTCTCATACACAAATAATTCACAAGCTATTGAAAATAGAAAATGAATATTGACCGAATATCAAATATCCAATATGAGACCAGCTTCACTGCAGTGTATCAGTAGTAGTATTATTAGTATTGTTCATAGCAATAATGCTATTGAACAGACCCAGTGGAATTATGAGTATTAGTAGCACTTTTATTATTTGACAAGCTGTATGTGTCTTCAGTCCTGTCTCTCTGTCTTTCGTTACTCTATTTGTCTGTCTGGGTTAGTTCATGGTAACTTCCTCTATTGTTGTTAGGTGATGTTTTTGTTGTTCTCGTTATGTGATGTTTATGTAGTTCTCTACTAGCGATGTTTTTGTAGTTTTCTTCAAGTGATGTCATTGTCGATTTTTTTTTGTCTTTCAAGCCTCAGAGGTTCTAAGTGATCAGATTGACGTGCGATTGGCTGAGCGGAGGGAGAGGCGGACAGACTATGTGATGAACCAATGGGCAAACAGAAATGGCCGCGTGGGGGAGCTGATTGGCTTACTGGAGAGACAGCAGCTTCTTAGGGCCAGAGACGTCATTCTGACCTGTGAGTTCATCATACATATATATATATATATATATATACATTGGCTTACTCTGACTTCATACATCAGCTTCTGTGAGGGCAGCTGTATCCCACACCAGGGTGAGTTATAACAATGACAAACCCTGGTTCACAGCAAGACTCAGACTGGCTTGGAGGAGAGGGCTTTCAAGAGTGGAGACAGGGATAGGGGTTAAGGAGGCCAAACGACAGTTCTCTGAGAAGCTGGAACAACAATTCCCAGCCACCATCTCTTCATCAATCTGGAAGGGAGTACGGGAGATCACAAACTATAAAACCAAACCCCCCCGCTCTATGAATTCCCTCTGGCGTTCTGAATGAGTTGTACTGCAGATTAGACATTAGACAGATTAGTCAATGCGACAGTCCTGACTCCTGACACTCACTCTTCTTTCCAGCCTGGAGGGAAGTCTGGGTCCACACAATGGACCCAGACAGCCCCCTCACCCCCATCACACCTCTCCCGTCCTTGTGAGAGAGACGTTAACAAACCTTTCAAGAGACAGAACTCCCACAAGGCAGCTGGGCTGGACGCTGGCTCCCCCACTACACTGCAGCACTGTGCAGACCAGCTGCCTCCAGTGTGAACGGACATCCTGGTACCTGCCCACTTCAAAACATCTACCATCATCCTCAGTCCCAAAAAGCAGAGGATCACAGGCTAAAGTGACCAGTCGCCCTGACCTCTGTTTGGTCATGAAGACGCCTGCTGCTGACCCTCTTTACGGCCAACACACACACACACACACACTCAGTCCCACATCATGCACTACACACCACACAACACGCACACACACACACTCAGTCACTCCCACATCATACACTACACACCACAAAACACGCACACACACACACACACACTCAGTCACTCCCACATCATGCACTACACACCACACAACACGCACACACACACACACTCAGTCCCACATCATACACTACACACCACACAACACGCACACACACACACTCAGTCCCACATCATACACTACACACCACACAACACGCACACACACACACTCAGACGGTAGGGGTCTAAAAGGGAGTCTGAAGCCATGGGTCACCGTGGCCAATAGCCAACGGTCTGGCACACTCTTCTCCCATTTGGGAACACCTCTCGAGGGCTGAACCCAAGCACCTAGTGATGAGGCCCCTAAGTACCACGGTCCCTGGGAACCCCGCTGGTATTGGGACACCCAGGAGGCAAGACCGGGCTGATCCCGTTCGGACTTGTCTCTGCATTGGAAGTACCAGATAAGCTGTCTTGTCGCCTTCCTTGCTCCGGCACCCTGGTGTTGCTCAGGGTCGAGCTTGTGGCTTGGTAACTCCTTCCCAAATCCCACCTCGGGCATCAGGGATTGGGTCTGTGGTCTGGACTCCCAGTATCCTGGCTGCACTCAGGATTTGACTCTGTAACAAACCCGTCAGACCTCCTGGAGGCTTCCTCTACGCCTGAGCGATCATCTCCCAGCTGGAACTCATACAGAAGGAGCCTGGAGGGGTGAAGTCCTCCCTCACTCATGGCTATTGCCTGGAGCTTTGGATGCTCCTCAGCGATGGATCCCTGGTTCTCAAACCTGTTCACTCTTTGAGGTCTCAAAGAGTGAACAGGTTCGTTCACTCAGTGAGGTCTCTAATGGCTGCAAGCATTTGGGCATTGGCGGAATCATCTGAACCCATTTTATGGGGCGGCCTAGATGGTTGTTTGACATGCCTTTGGCTCATCTCAGAAGAAGGCTTATAAGGGCGTTTCTCTGACTCCCGTCTCTCTGCTGCTCTTTGTGGGAGAGGTGGGCCTGAGTGCTGTGGACCCTCAGTCCATACACTCCTGGACATCTCAAGGGCTGTATAAATATATATTTAGATATTTATATGTATATATATATATATGTTTATGTGTATATATGTTAATATATATGTATACATGTATATGTGTATATGCATATACAGTGGTGTGAAAAAGTGTTGGGGTTAGTGCCCCCTTCCTGATTCCTTATTTTTTTGCATGTTTGTCACACCTAAATGTTTCAGATCATCAAACAAATGTATAAGAAAAAGATAACACAAGTAAACACAATACACTTTTTAAATGAAGGTTTTTATTATTAAGGGGGAAAAAAATAAAAATAATATATATATATATATATATATATACGTGGTTTTCATGTTGTGGTGTATTTATATGTAGTCAGGGGGATTAGCTGCTTCCACTCAGATAAACTAAAGCTCACATTTGAACTTAAATCCTGTTTACTTTCAGGGAGGGCGGAGTCTGTCTCCAGGCTCCACCCACATCCCTGTCATTCTCAGTTTTACTCCGCCCCCAAACCTCACATGGACACCTGCTCACTACCCACCAAGGCCCTAATTAGAGGTACACACACACACACACACACACACACACACACACATGTTGAGTACTTTAAGGAGTTTGGTGCTCAGCAGGTGAGGTGATGGGAGGAGCCAGAATGCTGCCTAAACCAGGACCGCCCCCAAGCAGCCTGCAGTCTGGAGCCCAACCCCTCAACCAGAGGGAGACCATAATGGAGGTGATGATGGTGATAACGGTGGTGATGATGATGTGATGATGATGATGATGATGATGGGGCTGGTGGTGATGATGATGTGATGATGATGGGCTGGTGGTGATGATGATGATGATGATGATGGGCTGGTGGTGATGATGATGATGATGTGATGATGATGATGGGGCTGGTGGTGGTGATGATGATGATGTGATGATGATGATGATGGGGCTGGTGGTGGTGATGATGATGATGTGATGATGATGATGGGCTGGTGGTGGTGATGATGATGATGATGGGGCTGGTGGTGGTGATGATGATGATGATGGTGGTGGTGGTGGTGATATGATGATGATGATGATGATGATTATGGTGTCTTTAGGTTCCAGCTGGGTCTGTCTGTGGAGGGGGGGCGATGTGCTGGTCACATGACCAGGTGGAGAAAGGAACTAATGGTTTCTCCCCCTCCAAGCTGGTGGGGGAGGGAGGCTTTGGGACTGTTTACCGGGCCTGCATGAGGAATACCCAGTACGCTGTGAAGCGCCTCAAACAGGTACTATACTACTAACCAGTACGCTGTGAAGCGCCTCAAACAGGTACTATACTACTAACCAGTACGCTGTGAAGCGCCTCAAACAGGTACTATACTACTAACCAGTACGCTGTGAAGCGCCTCAAACAGGTACTATACTACTAACCAGTACGCTGTGAAGCGCCTCAAACAGGTACTATACTACTAACCAGTACGCTGTGAAGCGCCTCAAACAGGTACTATACTACTAACCAGTACGCTGTGAAGCGCCTCAAACAGGTACTATACTACTA
>JAOPJO010000001.1:16833480-16852719 GCA_027123675.1 Molva macrophthalma
CCCCGACCAGACGACATGCCCCCCCGACCGGCCCTGTTCCTCCACCGTTGCGTCTCTCCCAGCTTGGCCCCCATCTCTGATGACTTCCTCATCCACACCTGGGAGGTCCTGGGCAGGTGAGGGCACTCTGCGTTCCCCTTACAGGGGGCTCCTCTGTGCAGCCTTCTGTAGTTCTTCACACAATAGCAAACAATACACTTACAACACCTATGTTTGTCCGGTCGTTACAATACAAAATTGAGGCACGGTGGTGGACAAAACCAACATAACAAGTGAGCAATAAAATAAACATTTATTATTATATCATTATCATCATTATGAAGACCTTATTGGCCAATCACGATCATGTATTTAACAATGCCTCGGTATAAACCAAAATATTTTGCAACCCAAATATAGTGACGATTTTGTCAAAATGAGAAACAAAACTAAATTTGACTCATGATCGCGTTTACCAGGATATATAATGCATATGTGTAGATGTTTTATGCTTATTCTGGTCCCGTCGTGGTGTGCGTTTTCAGTGGGCGCTTTGGGAAGGTGTACCGCTGTAAGGAGCGTTGCTCTGGACTGATGCTAGCCGCCAAGGTCATCAACACCTGCAATGCAAAGGAAAAGGTTAGACGCCTTTGTGTGTAGTAGAGATGGGAGGAGGAAGACACATGATATAAAAGTAACCTGGTTAATGAGATACACGGCTTGTCAGTGTGTGGGACTGTGTGCCTGGACGTGTGTCTCTGTGTACACGTGCATTTGTACAGTGTGGGTTTGTGTGCGGGCATGTGTGTTTGTATGTAAGTAGATACGAGTGTATAGTATTCAGTGTGTGTGTGTGTGTGTGTATTTATTTATGTGTGTGTGTGTGTATGTGTGTATTTATGTGTGTGTGTGTGTGTGTATTTATTTATACGTGTGTATGTGTGTATTTATGTGTGTGTGTGTGTATTTATTAATGTGTGTGTGTGTATGTGTGTATTTATGTGTGTGTGTGTGTGTGTAATTATTTATGCGTGTGTGTATGTGTGTATTTATGTGTGTGTGTGTGTGTGTGTGTGTGTGTTTGTGTATTTATTTATGCGTGTGTGTATGTGTGTATTTATGTGTGTGTGTGTGTGCCAGGAGATGGCTCTGAACGAGGTGCAGGTGATGAACCAGCTGAGCCACAGCAATGTGCTGCAGCTCTACCAGGCCATGGAGACCAGGAACCAGGTGGTGCTTATCCTGGAATAGTAAGACACCGTTTAGTACTGCAAACCTGCACTCTTCTCCTCCTCCTCCTCCTCCTCCTCCACCTCATCATCCCAACCCCACTGTACCTCCATCACTTAAACCCTCCCCCTCACAGCAAAACAACACATTCAACAGCACAAAGCCCGACCCTCTAGAAACCTGTGTGTCCCGTGTGTGTGTTGGGTTGTGTGAAAGTGTGGAGGGGGGGGAGCTGTTCGACCGCATCGTGGATGAGAGCACCCCACTGACGGAGGTGGACGCCATGGTGTTCGTGAAGCAGATCTGCGAGGCCCTCCACTACATGCACCGGATGTACGTCATCCACCTGGACCTCAAGGTGTGTGTGCATGTGTGTGTGTGAGTGCACACGGTACTCACACACACACTTGGCAGAATCAGCGGGGAAAGAAGACCCTGTCGAGCTTGACTCGACCGGGTCAATTAACTAATCATAGTTAATAATTAGTGTGGGCTTTTTGGGACAGGAAAGTGGGTTGAAAGAGAGAAGGCATGACATTTAACGCTGGGTTACATGGGATTGCTCTTTATTTTATTATCACAGTCAACCGGGGATTTTCCATATATGTATATCATTGTTGACTATATTTAAACTATTTTGTCATGGTTCGAGTTCAGTCTAGTCTCAAATTCTTATGGATGGAATATGGATGGAAATGACTTTCCATCCATATTGCTATCACATCATATCTATCATATTCATCAAATGTATCTAATTAATCTAACATGACCTACTTTAGCCAGAAAACATTCTGTGTGTGGACCATACGAGTCACCAGGTGAAGATCATTGACTTTGGACTGGCCAGAAGGTAATAACAGTGAAGCCTCGTTATATTATCATTCCACGTAGGAACTGTGTTGAATTAAGTGTAAATCCATCCATCGATGGATCTGATTGGACAGGTACAAGCCAGGCGGGAAGCTTCGAGTGAACTTTGGAACGCCGGAGTTCCTGGCTCCGGAAGTCGTCAACTTTGACTTTGTCTCGTTCCCTACGGACATGTGGACCCTGGGGGTGGTCACCTACATGCTGTGAGTGTCACAGTCTCTCCAGCTATTCAAAACCCTCCCATGAACAGTAGACTAACAGTAGACCAACCTGTGGTACGTAAAGGTACTGCAGGTTGCATAGGTTTAAAGAATACAGTTATAGAAAAACATATATCAATAATTGAAAATGAATCAAAACCGCAATATTGTTAGGTAAATATAGCATGATAGCTTCTTTTCTTTCTAATCACCTTTCCTGTGAATAGTGGTGCGTTGTGCATGACATCAGTGGTAACCGTTCCAACACTCACCGCCCATGTTTATACATTTTTTACCGTCAGCATATTAGTTGGTATGGGGATGTACTGGTGGTTAAAATACATGATCAGTTCAACATTTCAGTGCAGTTCAACCTGGCCTTTCATAAAGGGTCATCTGGCAGATGTCCCTTCTCTAAAAACTCCCCCAGAAACGCATTATTGAAGGCTTTGAATCGAGGGTCATACATCAACGAAATTGGTAGTTACATCCTTGAGTTACAAGCAAAACATGGGACTCAATTTCCTGTCTGTGGATCGAGTGAAACCATCAGCTAGGGATATCCAGTTATGTACACAATATTCCTAGCTGATTCTATGACAAAAGGTTTGATGTCCCCTCCACGTTCCCTTGTCTCCCCGGACCCGGTGCAGTGTGAGCGGGATGTCTCCCTTCCTCGGGGACAAGGACAGCCAGACGCTGAGTAACGTGCTGGCGGCCACCTGGTACTTTGACGAGGACGCCTTCGAGCACGTGTCTGCCGAGGCCCGGGACTTCATCTCCAACCTGCTCATCAGGGAGAAGGGGTGAGGAACCAGGCGCCATTTTAGAACATTCATTACATTTAGAAACTCACTCCACTGCACCTAAACTCAATGTAGGTGTCGGTTTGTCTTATCTTGCTCCTGTTATACGATGAATTTCGGAGTAAAGAATTCTAAAAGAAGAGCAGAAGAGCAGGAATTATTAGAGCATGAAAAACCCGGGACACAACATGGCGGGAGGATGCCTCCACTGGTCATTTCAACGTGTAGTTGTTTGTCGCTATCCAATGTTCCTATTCCCTGCGTAAAGGGTTCGGCTGCATCCAGTTGGGCTGCAAAACGCATCCCGCCGATCTCTGATCTACGTCCTCTGGCGAGTGAAGCAGAAGATAGGGTCTCACTATGCATGACTTGACCTGAGGTCTTGGAGATGAGTTGTAATATCCCACCCAACTTAACCATTGGAAGGCTCTGATCACGGTGGATTATAAAGTACTATCTCAACTGAGTTTATTGAATTCCCTATTATGAGTCATTGAACAAAGTCCAGGATATAATGCTACATTTAGGTAGACAGTACTAAATGGGGATTTCTGTGGCTCATCCTGCTCGTGTGCCGCGCTAACCATGAAGGCAATGTGTCTTCTAGCGACCCAGATTGGATTCCATCCATTGCTCCTATGCTACACATCGTTGTCCCGTCCATAAAGGCACAAAAGGGGGGGGGGGGCTTGGCATGAGGCAGCGTCGCGTAATAATGGCGTTCTCTTCACCACTGTGTGCTGTAACAGGGTGAAATACACCAGATGCTGCTGCAATTCCCAGCTAGCCGACCAGTGGGAGCTCTCAGGGTTTTCGGCGAAGCTCAGTGTGTGACAGGCGACTGGGGAGCAAGCAAAGTGACTTTAAGAGCACAGTCTGTTCTTCTGGGAACATATGAATAATCTCATTACCTTTTGTGAATCATAAACGTCAGCTAGAAGCCTGGGGAACGGTCCCCTCCTCCCCATGGTAATCTTTAGTTTCCATTGGAATCCGCTGAAAAATGATCCAAGTTTTCTCTTTTACAACAGCTTTTGGCTAACGTGTTTGTTTTCTGAGTTGGGTTCAACCTTTCTCTCCTCGTTCTCGCTCCTACCGAGTGGAGTCCTCCCCATGCCCTAACCTTGTCCTCCTCCTCAAAGCAGAGAGTAAAAGACACTGTGAAATGTTGAGTCTATCCTGTCTGGAAACCAAGATTGTGCAATGGGTCGTGTTACTCTCTTACTTCTTTGTTCAGGGGTCGGATGAGTGCAGCCCAGTGTCTCAAACACCCCTGGCTCAACAACATCTCGGAGAAGGCCAAACACCTCAACATGGTGCTCAAGTCCCAGGTTTTGCTCAGAAAGTACATGGCCAAGAAGCTGTGGAAGGTCAGTGTGTGCACACATACGAGCAAGAATGCACATAAACATACATGCATGTTCCCATACACATGCATGTGTGCACACACAAACACAGGCACACACACACTCACGGACATGAAGTTTCACACATATATATATATATACCCACCCACCTAATAACACACACACGCACACTCACTAAAATAACACCTTAGGAACGAACAGCGCCTCCTCTGGGTCAGTAGGATAAGATGTCCTTTATTAGTCCCAGACAGGAAAGCGATGTCTATGTTACTAGATCTTTATCCACATTCTTATTTTTCTTCATTCATTGTTGTTGTTGTTGTTGTTTGTAGAAGAACTACATCGCAGTAGCAGCAGCCAACAGGTTGAAGAAGATCGGGAGCTCTGGATCTCTGACATCTCTGGGGGTCTGAGTGAATGCTGACCCCCCCAGTGGAGACCCGGAGAACTGGGTGTCACCTGCTCTAGGCTTAGCTCTGGTCCCCCGGACGTCTTTGTGTTTGTTGATATGTATGTTGATGTGTTTCTCGTAGACACCCTCAAGAACGCTCAGTGAATATTTATAGGATAATTTTGCTCTTTCTTCATTTGTATATGCAAATTGTTATTCTTCCAGTAACAGAATGCACATAATGCATTTATAGAAAGATGAATAATTTGATATATATGATATATATATATCCAAATATTATATATATATATACTATTATTATATATTAAACATTTGCATGCATCAATTGCATCAATTTCCATCCAGTTTATCATTCAATGGCTGTTGAAATGTTTAACCATTCATAGCCTGCTGTTGAGTGTGGCAGAGTATGTGACTTGATTTCTAATGTATTCTGTAGGATCTGAATGATCGATTGCTGCATGTAAATATAATGTGAGCTAATGAGGTACTAACGATGAGTAAACAAATCAAATAATATCCTTTATAAGTCTGCATGTCAAAAGTGCCAAAAGCAGCAGTGGAAAGAAGCAAAGGAGATGGAAAAAAAAGAATCATGAAACCGTTTAAATCTAAAGAGTGATTTATTATGCATTTTGCGTTATGCTCTGACAGTTAGAAAATAATAGCATATCAACTCTTTAATTCTTGATTTAAACCTTTTTCTAAGCTATCGGGTGATACTACAAATGCCTAATACAAAATTTTTCTAATTTGACAAAGTTAAAAGTCGGCCAATGATTCTTAGCCAACTGAAATACGGGCGTCCAAACAAATGTGTTGACGGCAAGTCGTACCTCGCGTCGGTGGGTACATTGCTTAGCATCATTTGTGCTCCCTTTTGTTGCTTTTACTGTGATATTCAGTATACGCAATGCCTTCCAGACCAATATACCTGGTCAAGTAACTGGTGATCGTGTCAACATACACAATATAAAAACACAGTCTGTCCGTCCATTACAAGTCTGTGATATGAAACATCCCAGGCTATGGTTCACCAAAGCACTTTTGATTAGTCATCATACTAATAATTTTATATCCTGAATATAGGGTCATGTGTATTTTGACATAATTTCCCATGTCATAGCGATATGAACACAGCCCATATAAAGGCAAACCCATTCACAAGCTTGGAAGTAAATGTTAATGCCTTGACCACAAGAAACCTTACGATGCATCTGTGAATACCGGCCCTTCACATTAAAAGCGTTGTAGGGCCTAAAGGCAACAAGGAGCCTTGCAATTATTTCATTGGGTTCACGTGACATCATGACAGGAGAAAAAAAATAGAAACACTTATTTTGTAACACTCCTTGTTACCCACATAACAGACCATAATATCAGGGTCTGGTCTATTGGAAATAGAAAAATAACGACTAATCAGTCTAATCTATTAAAGGCCATAAAATGTGACGCATTCGGTACAACGTAAGGACAACGCATTACCACGTGAAGTGATCTCCTATCGTCCAGCGGCCTGCATCTGAACAGCAATGCCATACATCTCTTCATCAAAATTAAATGTAATTACAATGTGTCATATTGTTTCTCCAATTACCATAATTGAATTTCCATGGGGGGGGTGTGGGCCATTGACTTTCACTTAATTGGTATCGGTGGTCAGGAAAAACAAAACAAAGCAAAAACCAAACACTATCACTGTGCATTTCACTTGCATGCTATTGTAAAATTCCTTCAGTCGTACGTCCAGATAATTCAGCTTTGTAAACATTCCAGACTGAGAGTTGAGGTAATAATGTGATAGTGAGGGAAGAGCAAAATGTCACATGGGTCGTCGTCGCTAGGCAACACAGTCCTCAATCTCGCTAGAAATATTGATTTCTCTTTCTATGGTTCTAACCTCAAAAGGAAAAAGAAAAAAACTAAACTAAACAAACTATGACCTACAAAGTATGTGTGCTTGCTCGCTCACAGACAGAATAAAACTATACAGAGATCTGTCCTGTAGCTATAGGTGAAGTGCGTCTTGTCGCTCTTCTCTTGAGGTAGTCAACATTTAGAACAATAGAACATATCTTCACACACGAGGCGTGAACAAACAGCATCATCCCAGCCATCAGGACGCAGAGCCAACGTCGTAAAAGGATTTTTTATCTAAACAATTTAACACTTTATTTTCACTCGCTCTTTCGCATGTTTACCATCGGCCTAAATTGTTAATGCCATTTATGACGATTTCTTTTGCAGAAAAAGAGGAAACAGAATTATGGAACGATAAGAGGTAGGACATTTTTATAAGTGAATTATAATGTCAAGGACTGTTGCTAAATAAAGAGTTCTGATTCATAAAAATCTACCATTATACTTTCAACCTAATGGCACAAATAAGAGCCCAAATAACTAAGAAGCCAAAAAACAAAAATCATATATATATATTTAAAGAAAGAGAAATTGTCAGCATGTTCTGATGAGGTAAAATAGTTCAATTTCATCCTTGTTTTTTTCTTTTTTTCTTTCATAAAATGTCATAAGTGCTTTAACCATGCGAAGAGGTCTGACACTCTTTCAGAGGCACAACAGTAGCATTTTAAGACATTGGTGCAACTTTGTGTGNNNCCCCCCCCCCCCCCCCCCCCCCCCCCCCCCCCCCCCCCCCCCCCCCCCGCGGAGCTTCCTTCAAAATACAGCAACGATGGCGGTAAGGCAGAGCAGTGAGACGCTCGCTAACTAATCCACTAAAAAACAACTCCCAACTCTAAAAATGTCCTTAAAAACAAAACAAAACACACACACCGTATCTAACCCAGAGGGGTGACTTTTTGAGTTGCGTCACCCGACGTGGGCAAAGGCAAGTTTGACGCGAGAGTCCGTTCAGGGCGCGAGGGAGGGGTTTCCGAACTTCCGACGTGACAAATGGGGACTGGTGGTTTCAGATGTTGCTCCTCCGAGTCCACGTCTCGATGGAGAGAGTCTTGTTTAATCGACAGGATGCTACTTGAACGCCACCCTCTCCCTCGGGGCCTCACCTATTCTTCGCAGCAGAAGGGTCTCCGGTTGGCCCCGGAGAAATGCAACTTCTTGTTTGTTTATCTGAAGGAACTCCCCTCCCACCACCCCCGTCCCTTTCCCCTCCTGCCCTGAGGTCCAACCACATCGGCGTGCGTGGGAGAAGATGGATGTTAATAAAAACGATGTTCTTGTTTCTGTTTTGGAGCTTGCACCATGCTTGGAACTGGTATAAACATTTATAAGAAGTGCGCGTGTCCCTTTTTAAAAAAATGTTGTATATTAAATGCTTCTTGCATCTAGCAGCAATAGAATTCAAACTGTGGTTTTCTATTTCTAAGATGTATTAGTTATGGTATTATGTGGTGGGAATCTGGTAGCGTTTGAGAAATAAAGTGGTAGCTGTAGTTCTCAGCTGCTGCTTAGTGATTGTGTGGTAATACTGTCTAACAGCCGAGTAGAGAGAAGGGTTTGTTTAAGTCTTCCTACTTTAACACCGATAACGAATGTGGCGCCAGTTACGTTGAATGTAGTGACACATTTGGTGTGATCAGAATCATTCATTTGAACCACAATCATAAGGATTGCGGTGTGGTGAAGGAACAACTGCTGTGATGAAGCTGAAGTAATTTCTCCGGGGTTATTTTAAAACTGTGCCTTATTCCAACACTTTTCATTAGAAGTATTCAAAGGATATTTAAAATAGAAATCCACCACACGATAACTGAACCAGTCAGACTGTGTTACCGTGTGATTAGGTTTGTGTCACATTACTGCTGCTAGGTTTACAAATAGATAAGGGTGTTTATCTGTAATGAGTTGTTTCAAACAAGGTTAATTCCTATCCAATGTGTTTAGACCGATGAGATTCTTATAACAGAGTCTCCACTGACCTGAGGTCAAACATGGCAAGCCCATGTTTTAATATAAGTATTTCACTGTCTGCTCTCGTGTAAAAATATAAAATAAAATACTGGTGTTTAGCGATGAAGCGGTTTAGCAGGCAACTATCCGAGCAATGTGTCAAATGTGTGTGTTGTGCTGCACCTCTGTGAACTCTCTGTTTTAAGTGCAACCACTGTTTGTAACAGGATTTACAGGAAGTACTGTATTTTGGTTCGACTGAGAATAATCAAGGTTCCCTCCCTCCCTCATTCAAGCTTTCTTTTTAAATAATGAGGTAATACTGCTGAGGTGATCTGTTGTGTTAAAAAGAAAGAAAATGATAAAAAATAAAATCAATTAGCATTATTAGCATCAATAAGCTAAGTTACACCCCCACCCGCTCCCTCCCACCCAAAAAATAAAATAAACTTGAGAAATTGTTTCCCCCCTCTTTTTTTTTCAAAATAAAAGCATGGTTAGCGCCAACCTACAGTATGTGGCTCTTGTTGTTTGGATCGCGGATGGTCTGCCTGCTTCCACATGGAGTTCCTCCATGGTGGCGACCACCTCCTCTGAGCGCGGTGGGGGCCCAGGGGGCAGAGCGTCCTACTGCTGAAAGGCCTGGTAGTATCGAGGTAGAGGGCTGGAAGTGCTCATAGCAGGGCTGCTGTACCCCTGAGGTAGCTGGCTGTGGCTGTGGGCCCCGGGGCCCTGAGGTACGTGAGCCTGGGGGGGCTGGATGAGGGCGAAGGGGCCGGGCGGCTGGGGCGACAGGCCGGCGGCGGAGGAAGACGAAGAGGAGGCGTTGGTGGCCGAGGTGGACGGGTAGCCCATCATCAGCCCCCCCATGCCCATGTGGGCGCCGTAGGGCGGCAGGCCGAAGGGCAGGAAGCCCAGCAGGGGGCCCAGGTCCATGTTAGTGGCGCAGGACAGCTCGCCGCCCCCGCCGGCCCCCTCGGACAGCAGGGCGTCCCGCTGTGGGGGGGAGGCGGAGGAGGAGGAGGAGGGCGCCGTGCTCAGGTGGTTTGGGGGCAGGCCGCTCTGCAGGTCCAGCAGGAAGCTCTCCATGTCCACGCGCGGGTAGGAGGTGGAGCCGTGCTGGTACCGGGGCATGGCACCGTAGGCCTGCTGCTGTGGCTGCTGCTGCTGGGGCGGGGGCTGCTGAGAGGGCGCGGAGGGCTGTAGGGGGTGGTGGTGGCCGTGCGGAGAGGGGGAAGGAGCCATGTGGCGACCCATGGCGGAGGACAGAGAGGTCTGCAAGAGGCCGTGGTGGTGGTGGCCCATGCCAGGGCTGGCCATGGGGTAGGAGCTGTACATGTCCATGGAGAAGGAGCTCTCAGAGGGCTCTTTGGGGGCGGAGCCTACATCGCAGGTCACCGGGCTAGGCTCCTCCTTCACGGTACACAAGCCGGAGGGAGAGGGCGTGGCCACGGGGCCGCTCGCCATCCCGCCGGGTGTAAGCCCTGCCTCCTGGGCGTGGCTCTTTTTCAAGTGGCGCGTCAGGTGGTCGCGGCGTCCGAAGCGCTGGGCGCAGCGCGGGCACAGGAAGTCGCGGCGGCCCGTGTGCACCACGGCGTGCCGGCGGACATCTTTGCGCGTGTAGAAACGGCGGTCGCAGCGCTCACACGAATACTTCCTCTCCCGTACCGGCACGGCGGCGCTGACCCCCGCTGGGCCCGGGGGAGGGGGAGGTCGGTCGTTGTGGCTGCCCAGGTGCTCCAGCAGGGAGGGGGATCCGTCTGGACAGGGCAGGCCCGCGGTGGTGCCGTGCGCTGCCACCAGGTGCCGCCGGTACCCCAGCTGGGTGTTGTATTGCTTACCACACTCCTGGCACTGGAAGAGCTGCCTGTTGGCTGGGTGGGCCTCCTGCAGCTGGCTCTTTAGATGGTCCTGCTGTTGGAACATGATCTAGCAGGCAGAACAGTGGCTGGCTCTCTTCTTGGTGTACGAGGACTTTGGCCAGAAGCCTGACCAGACACAAACAAGACTCATGGGGATGCTCCCGGGGGCTGACCATCAGACTGGAGACACCTGGCCTTCCCCAATACTCGAGCTGGAGGGCTGGATCCTAAGTGCTGCTTGTTGGTTGTACGATGCCCTTTTATGGCAACTCCTAGTGGTCTTCCCTGCCTTGCTGGGCGAATCCTGTATCCAGAGATTGGTTTGGGTGACAGCAGCTGCCATAGCAACCCCAGAAGGGCTGTAAGGGATGAGTCACTCTTCTTCGTCTCTGGAGGCCCTGACTGGTTCTACGTTGTTCTGGCCTGTGAGGACCTGTTGTGTGGGGGTGCAGAGAGGTAGGGGTGGGGTAAGCCAGCCAGGGATGGAGGGTTCTCAATAGGTCAATTTAAAAGGGGTCCAGAGACACATTTTTGTAAAATCTGTAAAAAAGGAAAGTAAGAAGACAGAAGCACAACACAATTGTGATTATAATTTTGGTGTATACTGAATATGCAGTTTTCAATGTGACTTTAAGCAATTAATTTAAGCTAATTAGTATTAAAAGAAAATGATACCTCATTCTGTGCTATATTTACAATGCATACAAAAAATGAGAGGTTTACAGTATAGAATTCAGTTCAGTTAAGTTAAATTATGTAAAAATCATATCATGTGTCACAATTGGATATAAATATTGTAAAACATGAACATACTTTCTAAAGCATTGCAGCACTCCAACTGTTACAGGGTAAGGTATACAATTAATGCTGGGTAGAATGGCCTAATATTGATTTGATTTCTTCTTGCTCATGGCTTCTACATACTTGTTGCTTGCCATGTCACAGGGAAATTCTCCATTCAGAATTACCCTGTTATACTGTGCATATGGCAAATAAAACTCTTTGACTTGTTCCCCTGTTCAAAGTGTGTGATTGTTTAATCTTTTAAAAATCATTGAAACAAATTTCAGTTTCTGTGTTTGGAAATATGCGTGTCAAGTTAGATATTTTTTTCATAATATGACTATAGTTTGTCTGGTATGCTAATATAGTATCATTTTTGATTCACTTGATTCAGTTTAAATGTTTGTAATATGTTTTCCCCATGTTTCCTATGGCAAAAACTAATCCAGGCAGTTAAAATGTATGTAAATGTAAATTAATTTCAGATGTGAAATACGACATTCATATTAATATAATTCCCAATTATAGTAAGCAAAATACTGAGAAAACTAAATAATAAACCAAATAAAATGAACACTCTTAACCTATACTTTAAAGTTGAGCATTGTCTCTTCCCAATACTACAAGTTAAGGAAGGAAAATGTAAGGCATTTCAATCATCACTGATGTTGTCTAACATGTGTGTAACTATTAAAATAGTAAATAGTAAAATAAATAAAACGTGTGTGGTTGGAGAATAACTGATATTAGTGAGCATTGAAAATGAACAGTATTCAGATTATGTTGACGTGAATATAATTTTGTAAAAACAATAACAAAGTTCCATCTACCTGTTTCTGACAATGTTCACTATGAATCAACAAGTACAAATAAAAGGGTTATGATTGAAGGGAAAAACACATATATGCCTAGGCCTAATGTGTAAAAGAGGTTTGAAAACGAATTGGTGCAAAAGCTTCAGCTATTATAATATTTGTTGTCTTTGCCTGATGAAATATGGGTATCATATTGTAAATATATTTAAAAAAAAACTACAATAGTGATATTTCATCAGTGGATAAAATAGTGTAGGTTATTATTATACATATACTGTATATGTATGCCTTGACAAATAGCATACACATCTTGATGCACAGATCTAGTACTTGTTGTTACAATATTTTCCAATTATATTTGTATATGTTATTATTATTATTACTACCCTATTAATACCTTATTTATTTTTATGAGTTTTGTTTCTTGTGCAACAGAACGTGCGACTTTCAATGTCACTACATCCCTCAATGCTGGTTGATGAAAACACAAACAGTTAACAGCCTTTTATTGTACCGTTAGGCAGTTTGCTTTCTACACCATTTAATATTTGCAAAAAGGTAGCCTTGTATGCTGGTCGTCACTCATAGTAACCTTTATGAAGCGAATTATTACAATGTGCAATATTCACACAATTACTGAACGTTTCATTTGAGTAGAGTGCCACTATCTCATTTGCACGAATAGAAAACGAGTGGATCCTGGCGATGTAACGATAACTTTAACGGTGCTAATTGCTGTTTTCATGTTGGTCCAACTCGTTCGTTCCTGTTAATACAGCGATAGCCAACACACCGTGTGCAGTTAAAAACGTTCAAGACAGAAACATTTCGCCGTCTCATTTACGTTACTTTGCGTAACTGTGCACCTTACAATCGTAATGTTTTTACGAATTACGGTGTAGGCTAGCTCATCCTGATTCACGAGGCAAGGCTTCACATAGCGACTGAACCAATAGTTCACCGAACACTATCTCTGTATTGAAGTAACAGACCGGTTGTATAACGCGAATACACGTTTATTATTGACTTATTACGAAACCGATTCGCGTATGGCTTCAATGCGTAGATAGCTATAATGAATATATTCACACAAAATAAAACCATTCAGCAAGTTTGTGTCTCGGGAGTTTACAAGTCGGCAAAGATATTTTTTTAGGACCTCATTTAAACTTTAACGCGTATAGCATACATTCGAAATCCCGGGGCAAACTTACCTCTGGGTGGTTTAAAGCGTTTATATTCAAATTGTATCCTGTAGATTTGCAACTTTACATTTTTCCAAATTTTTCTAAAATTTTTATGATATTTTGGGGCCTGGACTTCTCGGCGCGGCGCTGGAGTTGTGAAGCGCATGCATTGTGGGAGCGTGACGTCAGACACACCACTTTGACGAACTTTTGAAAGGAGGCCAGTTGGCAAAACAGGGGCTGCTATGGGGGAGACGGGGGGAGAGGCAAGAGCAGTTCAGGTTCAACTCCAGCATCCGTTATAGTCAACGCACACGCAATATACATACTAATATATTAAAGGCAAGTCAAACAAATACAGTTTACATAACTGTGTATAACTCTTCACTCACAGTGATCATTAACTAAAATTAAATAAGCCGTGGAACTATTCTTTATATTTCCTGTGTGTCGATGTATTATGGAATTATTACTGAAATACATCGAAATTTGTTGATGTGCGTAATATGCGTTTTTTTGTATTATTAATATTGTATATTTACCTAGACAAAATTGAGGGGAGTAGTAGTCTATAGGAGTGTCTAGTAGGCTAATTAATACACTCGATTGTAGTAAAAAAGGAAGACAATTGCTACTTGTCGGTGGAGCCATAAGATAATAAGTGTATAAGATAATGAAATTATGATATAATTATTATTCCTAATATATATTAAACTCAATGTGTGATTAACTGGACTGAATAAATACAATTCTGTTATTCAGCCTTCGAAATACAAAAAGGCTGTCGTTTTTATTGCACTTACATCGTGCATGCAAGATGAAGACGAAAGATGTCTATAATTTACGATATATAAATCGTACTTTAATCACACGATAGAATAAAATCTTGAGCAATAACCTAATATATGAATGGGTTATTTTGTGGCGTCAAGGGTACAAACGGCGTAGAGATAGATGGCGGGCTGTTTTTGTGTTGCATTCCTGCAGTAGGTTTGACCCTTAACCCCGTTGTTGTAGTCTCTCCGCCTCGCATTCCTAACAGGGTTTTCCTGCAGTAGTACAGCAAAGGCGCACGCCTGCCACTGCGCCCACTGTGTATAGGCTAGGTAGCTTAGAGAGCTAGCAACCACCACCCATCTGCACACAATCTGTTGTGAGA
Source organism: Molva macrophthalma (assembly GCA_027123675.1). NCBI lineage: Eukaryota > Metazoa > Chordata > Actinopteri > Gadiformes > Lotidae > Molva > Molva macrophthalma. Next base: position 16,848,021 of record JAOPJO010000001.1, read on the forward strand.
TGCAAAAAAAAACCAAACACTATATATGATGCTTTAGCCAAAAGGCGGTGGTGAACACTACAGTGAATAGCGCAGAATCCTCACGAAAGAAGGAAGGTCTGGTTGTTTTGGGAGCACTCATTATCTGCCTGTGCTAGCCTGCGAGCTAACGAATCCTGCTCACGGTTTCCTGACCCACAGCGACGAGTCGCTTTGTAGCGATTCGAGAGACACAGTCCCGACATACAATCAAGCTACCACCAGCAAAGAGAGGAGGAAATGAAGGACAAACAAAAGAGAAAGAAGGAGCGCACTTGGGCAGAGGCGGCTCGCATGGTAAAAATAACTCAAACTTTTGACTTTGAACGTATTTTTGTGGCGATTTCGTGTGACCGTTTCCGACGGTCTGAGAAACTACAGCCGCCAGGCGGAGGTTTTGCTGGGTCGTCTCTGCACGGCGTCCCGACTAGCGGACACTCGCCATAACACTGCGGCCCAAACAGTGTAATAACCCCAGAAATAACACAACATCATGAATTTTTCTGTATCTGTTTCTGAATTACTGGTTTTTACAACGTTGTTTTTGTAGTGTAGCTTTATTGAGAGCTAGCCCGCAGCCTTCAATGTTGACTTGCCGAGGATTCGGCTAACGCTACATGCTAACGCTAGCATCGGTAGCGATCTGCTAACGTAGAGCTAGCAACTGTTATGTTTTCGTCCCTTTGTTTGTAGGCAGCAAGTTAGCTCACGTTGTCATATTTATCAACTTCACCTGGCTCACCGCTAAATAGGTCACTAAATATCCAGTTATAATTATTATAGAAAACATACCTTGATGGTTATTTAAAGGGAATATAATATGCAACCAAAACATGATTGGTAACTATTCAACATAGCTGGTTCTGGGCTAATTCAGTCCCGGTGTGACTTACTACTTGGTGTAAGCCTGAATACAAACGGCTACGGCTAGTATATAACTATACATGGCTCTATGTTTTCTCATTGCCTTTTGGACAGAAGGGCATGTACTTTGGGTTTAACCAAAATAGGGTTTGCCCTTCTGTCAACCTATAGTATTTCTAATCACTCCTGAGCTGGAATTTAGAACGTACTATACAACTAAGCTATAATGGACTAAGTTGGCGTAAAAATGGCCAAGAAAATGAATGATTGCATGTTTTAGCCACCATAAACCTCAAGGTAAAATGTAAATTGAGGTTACCCAATTACAGGGTTTGTTGATGTCCAATGGACTCCTTAATACCAGTAGTATTGTAGGCACCACAATCAAGAAGGGCAAATACTAGTTGTGTTTGGCTAATGCCACCTACAAGTTTTTAAATAACCACCATGTACTTCAGTGTTGTGACTTTGTTTGTGTTTTTATTTATTAAAACGTTTCGGGTCAGGTGTGAAGCAAAGCTGATGCACATTACCTGGCCAACGACAACACTGATAATGCATTGCTTAGTCTTGGTGCTTTTATCTTTAGCAAGAACAAAACATCAGAGAACGTAGACAGGTTACAATGCAAAACATGTTAACCTGTACTGCACCTGTACTGTCATTTAGCAGACGCTTTTGTCCAAAGCCTCTTACAGTAATTAATGAGCAGGTAGGATTAGGCACCTTGCTCAAGGATGCCGACAGGTAGACTGCAGATGCAGAACCATTGGACTGAGACTCAAACCCCCTAACCGTTATCGTGCCCTCTCATGAATTTACCGTTTTTTTAATTTAGGGAAATACCATATAACAAAGCTTCTACATGTATTTATATACATTTGAGGTAGCTTAATTTGTCATTTGCTTTTGTCGTTAAAACAAAATTCACAAATTATTTAATCACGTGGATATGCTATCACATAAGGGCAAGCATCACACATGTATTTGGCAGGATTGCTTTATCTTTTAAAGAGGTTGCAAATATACATCCATACAGTCAGATAGTGGACATAGGTTCCACATCTGTCCATCTTTACTCTCTATCATTTCTTCTCAGGAACCCTAGCATACATATTAGTTTCTGTGTGCAGCAGCATCGATAGTAGTTTCTGATGGTTTCGGACTTGCTGTGTTATCCATTTAGATACTTGTAGTGATGTATTCTTTATGGCTTGTGTTGATAAGAAAGCCGTTAACTGCTTTTGTCTGTCACAAGTCATGTGGTTTTGTAAGACATTGGTGCTGTACCCCTCGGGCTTTTAAGGCTTCACAGACGTGCTGTTTTGATTTCAAAGTCATTTTGTCCAGATTTTCTCTGTGTGGGGGCTAACAAACACATGACATTTTGACAGGTATTGGAGAACTTCTCCGATGCCCCAATGACACCAAAACAAATCCTGCACGTCATCCAGACAAAGGGACTAAAAGAAATGAGGTGAGAGAGAGAGACACACACACACACGCACACGCACACACGCACACGCACACACACACACTTAAAGTCAATTGATGTTTTGAAAGAGTAATGAAATGTCCTAGCCCCTGCCCAATATACAATAAAAAGAATGGATGGTCCAATCATGTTGGGGAAAACATCCTAGAAATCCTATTGGCCAAACCAGAGATCCAGGGGATTGCTGTGAAACAGACTGCCATTGCTATCCCCATAAAGAAAACACTACCTCAGAATGACCTGAAGAAAAAGCTGGCGACAAGAGAATTGACCGAATGTTTTTAAACCCTAAAAACCACGGGCCTGCAGAAAAGCGTTTCATTCTACTCTTCAATGCTCTTCAAATTCCACTAGTTTTCCAAATCTTTAGTTATGATTTTGTTTTAATTCTTATTTTCTCTCCTCATATCACCTGGGACCTCTTCAAACCAACGTTCTCATCACACAAGGAGGTGGGTCTGACGTGTTTAACGGCTAAAGAAGCATTTTCCATCACTTAATTATTCACAACATTTTTGTCTTGCTGTCCTGTGTGATGACTCAGTATTGTTTCGTGGCTTTCATTGGAGCCCTGCACATGTATATTCAAGAGTTGTTTATCACTGTTACGGCTGCGGACCGACTTTATTCCCAACTGAATGTTTCAGCTTACTTTTCACCCAACATGTGTGCTCATTTGAACTTTCATTCACTACGTGTGTGAGTGTGTACATGTGTGTGCGTCACAGCCTAAATTGGTTCCACCGTAGAGGGTAATTAAGGTAATTTCTCTTTGTGGTACCATCTATTGTGTCTCCTGTTATTTGGTACCTATTATTTATGCCTTGTGACATCCCTCCATTTTGACCAGCTCCACTTCCATTACCGTTTACTATTGGGTCATTTAGCAGATACTTTTATCCAAAGCATCTTAGTTGTGTAATTTTTTGTTGATTTATGTTAGTAGATAGGGGTTAGGTCAAGGATGCCTACAGATCGCAATTGGGATTCAAATTCGTAACCTTAGGGGTGAGATTTCTGTGACCTAGAGCACTAACACGAGGGTCCTTTTGTGTGTTTCTAGTGGGACGGCTCCGCTCGCATGCCTGGTCACCATGCTACACTCCCAGGTGAGGGGAGACCGAGTGAAGAACAGCATCTTCTTCAAGCTGCCAGGACGCATGAGCCTGTTCACTCTCAAGGTACACCTCACCTCATCCATATTTAAATGCACTGGGACCATCAGTGGAGCAGTGGAACTTTACATGCAATGTTTGGGGGCCATTTTGTTTTGCCATCTGTAATACGATTCCCTGTGTGTTGTTTTTTGTTAACTTTTTAAATTAAAAAGTATAGACTGTCTGAATTGTTTAAGTTATGATTTATGATTCACTTTTGATCTGTTAGACAGACCTAACAAGGCCACTAGGTGTCATATTTCAGAAGTCACCCCTTTGTTAGAAAGGCACCAGGTAGTGCAATATTTAACTGGGGAAATCCTCAGCTTTAGATCTTTTTTTAGCCTTGTATTCAGTTCCACATGGTGTAAAGTAGTTTTGCCATTTCTTTGGACCGAGGGAGAAACAAGGTTTTGTCTGATGTGTTTTGTACAAATATGGCAAATTTGAATGGTGATTTTTATAATAAGATAAAGATTAAAGACCTAAAATAAAAAATCCTGTCACATCTACACATTTTGTACATTTCCACAAGAGCAATAAGTATTTGACTATTTAGTCATTGAGTAGTAGACACTTTTATCCAAATTAAACTTTCTGAACAGTGAATTCAGATACAGGTAGATCTGAATTCACGAGAACACAAACTTTTTGGTCAAACTTTTCCAGGATTTTGTCACGGAAACGTAGGATTAAGGACGGCTGCTAAGTAGGCGTTGATCGTTGAGGATCGAACCCCATACCTTACGGCAGGGATTCAAACAATTCACTGCACTGTCCAGCCCTACCTTTTGAGTCTAAATCTCTCTGGGTGCCACTCTGCAGAAGAACGCCCTGCAGTGGACCAAGAGCCCCACAGAGGCGGACACCGCTACAGACGGGACCGGGGCCTCCACCGCCTCCACCGCTAACCCCACAGCCTCCACCACCGGCCCCGGCACCACCACCAGCGCCGGGCAGGGCCTGGCCCACGCCACCGCCCCCGAGGGAGCCGAGCAGGAGAGCTGCGACTCCACCGAGACCACCGCCAACGCCAGCGGGGAGAACGATGGTAGGCCGACCAGCCGAGTTGGTGCCTTATTGCCAGACAGGGTGTGTGTGTGTGTGTGTGTGTGTGTGTGTGTGTGTGTGTGTGTGTGTGTGTGTGTGTGTGTGTGTGTGTGTG
>JAOPJO010000001.1:16859272-16869685 GCA_027123675.1 Molva macrophthalma
GAGCGATGTTTCTACGGCAACACAAGGAAGAGTTAGAAGGTGATGGAGCGATGCCCCCACGCCGACCCCCAGTCCAAGCCCCGCCTCCACCAGCGCCAACGAGGAGCCCGAGGCGGCGGCCTGCCTGCTCCCCGAGGAGGCCGCCCCGCCCCTGGCCTCCACCTCCTCGCCGTCCTCCTCCTCCTCCTCCTCTTCCTCGGCGTCCTCCCCGGCCTCCTCCCCCTCGTCCCCCTCCTCCGACAGACCGGGGGAAGTGTTTGCCGCGGGCATGGACTCGTCCTCCTCCTCCTCTTCCTCCTCCTCCTCCTCCTCGTCGAGCGCCGTCGCCGCCGTCGACCTCCTGGACGACACGGCGTCCGTGGTCACCTCCGCCACGGGGGGCACCGGCACCAGCAGCCGCGAGAGCAGCCCCTCGGCCAGCCCGGCGCCCACCCATCGCCCCTCCTCCGCCGCCGCCGCCCAGCTCAAGGAGCAGAAGAGGAGGCCGGACGAGGCCCAGGCCTTCACTAGCTTCCCAGAAAAGAGGCCGCGGATCGACGACCGTCAGTCCTTTCGTACCACAATTGACGGTGTCCGCACGGAGAAGCCACCGCCGGCAGCAGAGGAGCCCAAGGTCCCGCCCATCCGGGTAAGAGAGAACGCCGCCGCCCGCTTCGTACCCGCTGGGTTAGCAGTGGGTTGGGACTAGGGGTCGTGAGGCCTAGGGTTCGGATGCCACGCTAGTTCAGTAACGCGAGGTTTAGCTTGTCAAACAACACATGCTCTTGATGATCTTTAATCTTTCATTTATCTGTTACGCACTTTGTAATTGTGAAGTACGATGATATGATTGATTACTGATCAAATGTATAAAAACCCTAAATTACTGTTTGTTTGTTTTTTTTTTGCCAAACCTTATCCATTTTGTCATCATCACAATCGGGAACCAACTCATTCAACAGACTTTCACCATAAGAACCTCTTTAACCCGCTGTCTCTCTCCCGTCTCTCTCCAGATACAACTGTCCCGAATCAAACCGCCCTGGGTCAAGGGGCCCCCCACCTACCAGATCTGCCCCCGCATCGTGCCGCCCGGCGAGGGCTCGCGGCGGTCGGGGACGGGGGGCGCGCGCACACTGGCGGACATCAAGGCCCGAGCCCAGCAGGCCCGCGCCCAGCGGGAAGCTGCTGCTGTTGCAGCCACTGGCGCCGGGGCTGGGCCGGGCGGGGGGGTGCGGCCTCCTGCTGGGCTACCGGATCGCAGCAGCGGACGAAGAGCAAGGGAGCACCCCGGACCCGTCGAGCCCGGAGGAGGAGGAGGAGGAGGAGGAGGAGGTGGAAGAAGGGGAGGTGGTGGTGGGCTGGAGGAGGAACCGGAACCGGCTGCGGACGCTCATCCGACTGGAGCACAACTACAGCCTGTAGAGCCGGCGGAGCGGGCCGTGTCACGGCCCTCCGACCCCCGGCCGTCCCCCTCGCCGTCGGCCACCTCCACCTCCACGTCCTCGGAGTCCCCACAGAGCCCCGCCACCGCCCCCACCCCTCCCCGGCAGGGAGCAGCTGGGCTGCGGGCGGCTGAGGAGGAAGCGGCCGTGCCGACGTCTGCTGGGGCGGTGGTGCGCATCCAGACGCCCCCCGACGGGATCTCCGAAGACGGGGACACCATGTCTGCTACGGAGCAGGACGGTGGACCGGAACCCCCTGCTCCTAAGGACAGCCCCAGGCCCAACCCGGACCCGACCACCACCCCCGCTGTGGAGAAGGTGAGCCAGCGTAGTGAGAGCAAACCCCTGGCTCCCACCTCCATCCCAGACTCCCTGCCCAGGTTCGGGGCCCAGGGTGTGGACGTCATCCAGAGCCTCGCGGCGGCCCCCTCCCAGCACTGGGAGCGCGAGCAGGGGAAAGGAGGCGGCGGAAGTGTGATCCAGCACGGCTCGCACCACGTCGGGCCACAGGAGGGTCCGCAGTCCTCGGCAAGAGCCAGGCTGGAGTCCCCCTCCCCCCAGCTACGTGGCTTGACGAAGGGGGGGCAGGAAGAGGAGGAGGAGGATGACGCCGGAGGCCACAGCGACTCCACTGAGACGGCCTCAGACTGTGAGAACGAGAACCATGAGGAGGACCAGCAGCTGGACTGGCCCCGCAGTCTCCCCGGCCAGAGGAACGGCCTGCCCGTCATCCGCAGCCCCCCTCCTCCTTCTCAGCACCAACATCCCGTCATCCAGGCCCACGTGTCCGCCCGCCACGGACCCACCGTCATCCAGCCCTGCTTCCCCAACGGTCTGACCCCCCATCCCCAGTCCGGCCGCTCCCAGGACCAGCAGCAGGCCCCCTCAAGAGCCCAAGCACAAGCCGCCTCCCGCAGCCACGGGGCCAGCCTCGCCCTCGGCGAGTCTGGGGACATCCAGGGCTCCCTGGAAGAGGTAGTAGACTGTAGAGGGGCCTCCAAGCCCGCCCCTGTTCCCCACAGCGCAGCCACAAACACTTCCCCTGCCGGCCCCAAGAGGGCGCTGGCGGGGCAGAGCAGCAGGCCCGTGTCCAGCGTGGAGGCCAACAACCCCCTGGTGACGCAGCTGCTCCAGGGCAGCCTGCCCCTGGAGAAGCTGCTCCCCCAGTCCCAAGGCGCCAACCGTCTTGAGATCAGTCGCATGCCCGGCGCCGCCCCACCGCCTCCATCCAGGGCTCCGTCGGGGGCCCGGACGTCAGGCCCCACCCGGGTCAAGCCCGGCGGGCACGAGAACACCCCCGCGGAGCCCCTGAGCCCCGATGGTCTGTCATCGCAGAGCCTCGGGTCCTGCGTGAAGGAGCAGTACCCGTCTCCTCAGCACGGGGGCGGCGTTCCTCTGGGGGCCGTACCAGTCATCACCTCCATGCCTGCCTCCTCTTTCTCCTCCTCCTCCTCGCGGTCCTCCCTAGACCACGCCCCCCAGAACTCTGCTGCGGGCGAGTCCGCTGTTATCAGGGAGTCAGCTGGGCACCGGGCCACGCCCGACCGGCCACACCCCCCCCTCATCAACAACAACGCCGCCCCCAACGGGCCCCTGTCCCCGCAGGCCGACCAGCCCTGCCCCCCCTCCCCCTCCCTCAAGATGAACTGGTGCCCGCCCCAGTCGCAGCCCTTCCACCCCCCCGGCCCGCCGCAGCTCTCCCCCGCCTCCAGCCTCAAGAGCGAGGCCGGGGCGCGGCCCTCCTGCCAGGCCCTCTCCAAACCCTCCCCCTCCCCGGGCGCCGGCCCCCCGCCGGGCCCGGGCCTGGGCCTGAAGAAGGAGCCGGGCTGCCTGGGCGACGGCTACCTGGGCGCCGGGGGCACCATGGAGGCGCTGGGCGACAGCTACCTGAGCGGCGGGGCCATGGAGGGGCTGCTCAACATGGAGATGACCCTGGCGCGCATGGCCAAGAAGGAGCACGGCAAGTCCCCGTACAACCACTGCGGCTCCTCGCCGTGCTCCTCGCCCAGCCCCTCGTCCTCCTCGCTGCCCTTCCAGCTCTACGGCAAGCTGCCCAAGCAGGCGGGCGGCGGCGGCGGCGGCGCGGGCTCGGGCCTCAGCTACACGGCCAACGTGTCGGTGATGGACGGCGCGGGCGGCTTCACCCGGAGCCTGGCGGACGGCGTGCTGCAGCTGAGGCCGAGGCTGGCGCCGGGCCAGACGGCCACGCTCAGCATCCAGGCGTACGCCGACAGCGCCACGGAGGAGGTGGCCCTCAAGTGCTCGTGCCGCCTCAAGGCCATGATCATGTGCCAGGGCTGCGGCGCCTTCTGCCACGACGACTGCATCGGCCCGTCCAAACTGTGCGTGTCGTGTCTGGTGGTCAGATAGTAAGGGTGGTGGTGTAGGTGTAGGGGGTAGTTGCGCGGCGCTCGTCTGTATAAATGACTGTATCTATTGAAACATGTAAAGTATTAGGCAGCCGCGTGCCGCCGGGAGCACGTGAACTAAGGACTGGAGGTTCCAGGGTTAGACCTCCATGAGCGGAGGTGAAGAGCAGGGAATACGGATCCTGCCGGCAGTGTTGCCTTGTAAATTAGAATCGATCTGTATTAATATTATTTGTCTTTTTTTGTTGTTGCAGATTTTCAGATATTTTTTTTTTTTTTTAAAGATGTTCTGCTGTTACATTATTGTATTATTATTATAATTATAATTATTATTATTATTATTACTATTGGTATTCTTGTGAGTTTTCTGGGCATGATGGATTGTAAATTGTGCCTTGTCTTTTTTTTTCTCCTCAGAAACATTTACCTCATCTTCTCGCTCCACTCGTCATCACTGAGTGTGAAAAAATGGCCGCCGGTTTGTTGGGCTCTTCTTGTGCTTGGCCCCGGCGTGACCTGTTCTCGTCTCTTGCGCAAAGAAATATTTTTTTAACCATTAAATGACATTAAAATTACCTCTGCCATTGTGTGTTTGTTATTCTTTCGGTGGTTGGGTCTATGAATTCACTTTCCTTCCTATTTAATATTTGTATAATTTATCTTGATGATTTTAGAGTGCCTTGGTAGACTGCTGTCTGGATCAAATCCAGTTCCTTTGGGTGGAATCCAAATAAGTTACAGACCCCGTGTCAGTGTTGACATTTGCGGTAAATAATTAACTTAAAAGATATGCAAGTCAAAAGGACACTTTTAAACAAATGACATAGCAGTACTGCTTAGAAGTTCAAAACCTTTATTCAGGCAATAAACATTTAACACTGCAGTCTTTCTACCATACAACAAAAGACTTCTTTAACCACAAATATTTTTCTATCATTAAGCACAACTGGTGTCCAATAAACCTCCTACACAGGATTACACCTAACAAGATCTTTTTAATCTTTCATGACAGAAATCCAAACCACTTGGTCTTCTGCTCAGAATGGTATTGTGATTATAGTCGAGACCATCCTGAACATAAAGCTATACAGTCCGTTATCTTTTAAATTAATAATTTTGTTGTCCTGGCAGATGTGTACTGTGCACCGTCTAGCTGTCATTTCAATTTGCCCACATACAACACTAATGATGGTTTTACATTTTCAACAATGGATAAAGATTTGGGGATATACACGGCTATCAAATATAATGGAGTAGAAAGAGGTAAATAAAAACATGCACAATTTGTAAAATCCAGTAAGAGATCCTGTATTTTATTGTTTCTTTATGTCACATTATTTTATTTGTGTACACATTTGTGTAAAGGCATTCTCCATAGGCAGGGTACACTAGGTGTGCAAGGAAAGGGTGTTTATTTACAGACCAGATGGATGGAACTAGGATTTAAAGGAAAACCAAACTCCCAATTTGAGGTACCGCCCACTATCAACCTTCACAAAATGCCTCCTCGCAGACTCCTGGTAGACCCTTTTTTCATTTAAGGGTGGAGCTATATTGCTGTTAAGGCTTTCGCTGTCTCCACTCACTTCCATCAGATTTGACGTTACCAGGTCAATCAAACACTGATTGACGTCACCTGGTAACCCAAAACGAGCAATGAGGTTAACTCATGCAATGGCATGCGTTTAACCTTTGGCGGGTCACTTGAGTCCATATTTACAACTTATCCCATGTTTATTTTTTACTTTGTGCATTTAAGTCGACATTTTGAACTCCTTATCACTACTACTACTGATTCACTTTTCATCTAAAACCAGTAGTTTTAGGGTTTGGTTTTCCTGTAAGAGTTTGCCATCGGGCGACCGGTCAGGTGGAACTGAGGGCTGTATGAAGGGAGTTGGGAGAGGCGAGGAACAAGTGAGCTAAAGAAGTAATCCCGGGATGGGGAACTCTGGAATAATGACGTAACTGTGACTATTTTTTTGAATACGCGACACACATTTGAAAGGTAATCAAACTTGTAAGCTTGTCTAACACTATAAATAATAATAACAATGAATAAATAAGCCACACATTCCCCAACATCTTTGTCAAGGTTTCTGATAAAGCAACTGTAAAGCTGTTCCCCGGAGGGCTGAACACATACAAGATGGGACTGGTACATTTAGAGATACAATTCTTTGATAAGTCACTTTCAATCAGTTTTTTTTTTTTATCCAGACAAATGAGACTTGAGTCTTACTATCCATGTACATCCTCTTAATATTTGTATTTATAGCTGAGTGTTACATTGAACCAGAAGAGATTGTGCGTCAATAGAACAACCATTATTTATATTGTGTATAATTATGAAATGATTATAACACAATAACTACCTAAGAAATAACTTCTGTTAAATTTTTATACCTGAAATTGTTGGGGGAACTCTTCCCTCCACTTGGAGCAATTTGGATGCTTTAATTCATATTAATGAGCCACTGGCTGGTGATTGGCTGGTAGCGTTAGTTCCATTCCCTGACATTGGCTACTACAAAACCATATCTGTAGGAGCTCCAATCAGACCCTACAGGGGGCGAGGCTAAGGCAAATTTAGATTGATGGTTTCTGGCATTCATTCGAATCAAGTTTCCTCCACCTGGAAAAAGTGGGACAGTGAAATCCATGCCAAAAACTAAACCTGGAAGAACCAGTAAGACCCACTCTAACATAGGGGGCGGTTTGAGCTTGTTTCAGATAAGATAAGATTTGTTTATCCCAGACAGGAAATTAGGGAAAACATAGTTTTATTAACCATGTTTGTGGCCCTAACTGTTCCCGGTAGTGGATAAGCTACATCTCGTTCTCGTTCAAGCTCGTTCAATGCTAGTTTTTTATACCTTTGTTATACATTATACCTCTGCGTCAATCATAACTTTGTTCTTTTCCAGTTAATTTATGAATTCATGTTTGGTTCTAGGTTCCCATGTTTACTTGTAAACCCATTATAAAGATCACCAGATGCCTCTGAATCAGTGACTTACAGCACTCAGAATAACCGACCAAGAACCATAAATGAAAACACCGGCATAGAGACCCTATGGCAGCTATTCGACGCAGAAGTATAATTTGTCCCTCACTGTTCCCGGTAGTGGAGGAGGTATCTGTACATCTATGGACTGAGAAGCTGTTTTCTCTATTTTGATTCCCCATAATAGAAATGGGGCTTTAAGCAGTGAACACTTGATGAGGTTTCAGCCTTGGAGATGCCAGCATAGCAAAGTTTTCCTATGGAGTTGAGAGCTGTAGCCCAACCTAGCTTAATGCTACCCTGGGCGTGGCGGACAGCTCAGGATTTCCATCTAAACATTTAGGAAAAACGAATTGTCAGCGTCTCTTGAGTTTTCTGAGCTATATTATATTATAAACGCCCAACATAGCATCCAGCGCTTTGCTGAAAGCTCACGTGTTCACGCTTTAAGACCGAGAGGCAGATTTCTCCCTAGTTCTAGTCTCTTACTGTTCCCGGTAGTGCAGGAGGTACATCTTGAGGGGTTCGGGCAGCGGCAGCCCCAGTATCTGCTCTCTGAGTCGGTTCACAGGGGACTCCTGCAGGAGAGCTCCCGCCTCCCGCCTCTCCTCCTCCTCCTCCTGCTCCTCCTCCACGCGGCTCAACCGCTCCGACGCCCTGCAGTCCGTCTGCTGCTCCTCCTCCTCCTCCTCTTCCTCCTCCTCCTCCCACGACTCCCTGGCGCTGTAGGCCTGGCCTCGGTCGAGGGGCTCGGGGAGGAGACGGCTGACGAAGGTGTAGCGGTTAGCTAGCACGGCGCGGGCCAGCTGCTGCTGCTGGGGAGCGGGCCGCGGCCTCGCCAACGCTTGTCCCCCGACCAGTAGCCTCCTCTTGGGTAGGACTCTGGGTGGCGGGGCCTCCGTTAGGACATGGCGGATGGAGATGCGGGCCAGGTCCTGGAGCCCTCGCACCACGAACATGGAGGCTGCGGAGGGAGGCATAATTACATTTTTATCCTTAAAAAACATTACTGGGCAGGTAGGGGTGTAGGCAGTTTGCTCAAGGGAGCCTACAGGTACATTGTCGACATAGGAATTTGGGATTCAAACACCCGAACCAATAGGCTATATCCTGCCCCTCAAAAAACCTATCTGGTACCTACAATCTCTGTGGTTGTGGAGGCTTATTTAATACAGCCTATGGGGGAGGCAGGCGGTTTCAGAAAGAAATTGAATGTATTTTATAGTAGATAGTAGATGAGCTAACAGCTAGTGGGTGTGTTTGCATTGTGTGTCATACGTAAAGGTGCTGGCTGGGGAGTTAGATGATGTGTCAATGAGCTAACCGCTAGCTTCTAGTGGGTGTGTGTGTGAGTGTGTGGCAGCGTACGTAAAAGTACTGGTTGGTGCGTTGGTTCCGGGCTGCTGTTCTCTGTATGCTTGGGCAGCACCAGAGGAGCGAAGGACACTGCGATGATCTTCTTGGTCTCCCAGCTGTTGTACCCCGTCCTGCGGATCTTCGTCAACTAGGAGGACAGAGGATGTCTTTTAATATATATATATATATATCTATATATATACACACACACACATTATTATCCTGCACTCTGTATCCGACAAGGGACGTTCTTTCCATGCTGAACGGATGACGATCGCTATGCTATAAACTGAATTCCACCAACATCTGTTATTTTCCCTTGACTTAAAATGTGTTGTTTTGAATAACAATCGTGTTTGCTTGATGAGAACTAACGTTCATTTTCAGACATTGAAATTCAAGTTTTGACGATAGTTCAAACAGGTTGGTGATCTACCATTGTAACTAATCTGAAAATAATATCACACAACAGCACTCCTTTAGGGAAACGCGGGTTACTGCAAGGGCAGTTTCTGATTGGCTGAACACAAAGTGATTACATAACACTAATTCCGGGAACGAAAGTAAAAAACCTGCCTGTTGGGACTATTTTCCCCAGAAAACGTTCATTTTGCCGAGTTGGCAAAAAGTATATTTTCGTTAATATCTTGGTGGCGGTTCCGAATTTCCAAAATCGGTACGTTCATCTAAAATGACAACAGTGTGGTTGCCTTGCACACACTGTACCCGACCACACTAGCATCTCTGATAACGGGTGTCAGGTGATATTTGTGGGGCATCGCCCGTCCGGACCTTGTCCTCGAGCGGCAGCACCAGGATGCCCCCGACCCGGAGCATCCTCCTCATGTAGTCCTCGTGGTCTCGCTGCACGCCAGCGCCGCAGTACACCCGGTCGTACTGCTGGGTCTCCGGGGCGATCTCCAGGCAGTTCCCTGCCACGAAGCAGGGCTCGCAGAGCTCGAACCTGCATGTACGCACACATGCATGCACACAGGTACCCATGCACACGCGCGCGCGCGCACGCACGCACGCACGCACGCACGCACGCACGCACGCACGCACGCACACACACACACACACACATACACATACACACACGTAGGGAGGCACATGCACATGAACACAAATAGAAAGACGCGCACACACACACACACACACACGCACACAGGTAGGGAGGCACATGAATACGGATAGACGCACACACAAACACACACATGCAGGGAAGAATGTGCACATACACAAACGGATAGACATACAAACACAGTGACCGATTGTAGAGTATTGGAATATTGAGAAAAAATTTGCTTTGGGTGAACCCTTACAAATATTTATATAATAAAAAATACGATAATGAGAGAAATTGCATAATGATACACAATCAGGTTTCTCTGTCCCTTTAAAAAGTATGCACAAGATTGTGTGGAATTATAATCATTTAATGGCATTATCATTACAATGTCATTATTTATAATTATTAATTATCCCACACAATGACACTCATCAGAGTGGAGGTTGCTTGTTCACCCGGGGAAGATGGAAAGCCTTTCAACTCTTTCTGCGTGAGCAGAACCTACCGGGTCTACCATCGTACCTGTCAAAGCTCTTGCTGTTCTTGATGAAGAAGTCCAGCTTCTCGTACGCGTACTCAATCACGTCCGGGTGCAACTCCACCCCGTGGTTTACCCCAAACGGCCCTGAAAGACACGTTTAAAAAAAAAAAGAACTCATTTTGGTCTGAGTTCTGTGTTGACATGGTGTCCAGGAGACAGAACAGCAGGTGACTCATAGGACCTGTGCAGCACCGAGGGCTGTGACGTTTACCGTCTTTCTTCACCTTTTATTGTCAATAAACTGCTTTGTTCACCCTGTGATTGCGCACGAGGCTGATGGTTGATCACCAGTCCTTCTCACAGCCAACCCTTATCATTTCCCCCAGAATAATATATGCCGGATTACGCGGATAATATAGCGCTGATTTAGTTCTACATTTTTTAATCAGTGTGTTGAGTAAAAAAAATATATATATAAAAAATGTATCATTATATAGATGTTCAATTAACTATCTTTTTAAAAAATACCCTCACAGCCCAGTCAGTAGCAAAAATCATAACAATACCAGTCAGTTCTCTCTCTCTCTCTCTCTCTCTCTCTCTCTCTCTCTCTCTCTCTCTCTCTCTCTCTCTCACTCTCTCGCACGCTCACTCACGAACACACTCAAACCAGCGCGCACGCACGCAAACAAGACCAGGCACACTCA
>JAOPJO010000001.1:16881040-16893462 GCA_027123675.1 Molva macrophthalma
CCCAATCACCAGGTTTGATTACAAAAGTGAAAGCCACTAAAAAGACGATTCTGTTCTTCTTTTTGGCGTTCTCTTTCGGGCTTGAGAGGTGTCTTACCTACGGTGTGAAGCGTAGTTCCCTGTAATGTGTCCACTACCGTCACAGCCTGGTGTGGGGCATCTAGATGTCAATGTCAAATGAGAAGTGTTCAAATCAGTCAAATCGTCTAATTCGTCAGCGAACCTTAGTCGTTGTTGTTTTTTTTTCAGTTACATTCTAGCACTTCTTCCTCCTTCATCAGATATCTTCATTCATGCCGGAAAAGGGGCGTTGGCGCGGCCAAACTAAATGTACTACCTCGAAGACATTGCCAACAATGAGACATTTCGTAGGGGGTTTACGTTAAAGAGCAACCAAACACTAAAAATCAAACCACAGGAACAGCACCACCTCTGGTGAAGTACAGGTAATGCAATTGTTTTTTTCTGATAGGTTCAAATGAATGTCGCTTGCCATGCAGACTGTATCGACGGTGCTGTCAATGTACGGTTTGATTTCAGTGTTTGGTTTCTCTTTATGGTAAATCCCGGATAATTATATGTATGAAGTTATGTGTTCAACTCTGGATAGGGTTTGTATTTCCCCTAGGTGATTTATTCAATTTATATCTATATTTCTAATGATTTATAATTCGTGATTTTGCGCTGCCACCATTGCAACAAACTTGAACTTGAAAAGTTTAAGCTTGCCTATGGAAAACACAGAAATCTATAAATGGCTAGGTTAGAATATCTCAAATTGGAGTGCGGTGTGAAGAAGCGATCAGGGTCTTCTTAAGGAGCGGTGACTTACATGAGAACCTCTTTCTTGCTGTCCTTCGGGGGCACCTTGACCTTGTAGCTGCCGGTGGTGACCTCACCGGGGTACTTCCTCTCCCTCAGACTGTCCCGGTCCTCATCCTCCCCGTCCGAAGACGTGTAAGACGGCGGCGCATACTCCATCTTAGAAAAGGTACGAAAGAAAGAAAACTAGATTACACTGTTGTTCACTGCAGCTACCGATCTGTTAATGTGTGTGTCTGTGTTTGTGTGTGCATGTGCTTGTGTGTGTGTGTGCGTGTGTGTGTGTGTGTGTGTGTGTGTGTGTGTGTGTGCGTGTGTGTGTGTGTGTGTGCGTGTGTGTGTGTGTGTGTGTGTATCTGTGCATGTGTGCGTGTGTGTATTCTATTCGACAACAAGTATCACTATGTCGCTTTGGATGAAAACGCCTGCTAAATAATTAATAATAATAATAACAGTGAAAATATCAGGTGTCAATATTAAAGTCCTCCTATGTTGCTCATCAAAAGCACACATGAGCTCTACAGATCTCAAACATTAGTTGACTTAATATACCAAGGGTATTTTACTTTCTAAACCTCCTGGAAGTTCCTGGAAGTTCCAACCGGCTGCCTACCTCATCTGGCTCATCCTCCTTGGCGCTGCTGGGCTTGGTGAAGTCCAGAGGCTCCTCCCACTCCACCTGGGCGTTACCCTGGGCAGTGGAGTCTCTGACGTGCTGGGAGGAGTGTGAGGAGGTGGAGGGGGAGGAGGAAGGGTGTGGCGACTGCACGCCATCCTTCTTGGCCTTCTTCATGCTCAGGTCTAGGGTGCCGTTCTCGTCCACCTCGATGTCCGTCTCCTGGAGGGTCAGGGCAGGACGCTCAATCAACACACCCATTTGTTTGAAATTATTTTAAATGATGTGTAATATCGACAGTCAGTCCGGAGGTTAGCAGGTTAGCTACCTTGCTATCATTGCTACCGTGCTCCTTGGACATAATATAGATACAATAACATTTGAGTAGGGAAACCTATCCCAGAATATCCACTATCACACAGCTAACCAGTGAGCTGGTTCCCAGGATTAGCTACCTTGCTATCATTGCTACCATGCTCCGTGGACATAGTATAGGTAAATCATGCCACGAAAACCCATCCAGGACATCCACTATCACAAAGCTAATCAGTTAGCGGGTTAGCTGGCTAGCTACCTTGCCGTCGTTGCTATCATTCTCCGTGGGCGTCTTGTTGCTGAGGTTCTCCGGCCGCTCCCAGCAGCGCGTGGACAGGTTGAGGATGGCGGTGGCGGCCATGTGCGCGGCCTCTGCATCGTGGCTGTAGTCGTAGCCACTGGAGGACGACGAGGCCGAGGAGGCACTCTTAGCGTAGCCTCCGGACAGACTGTGGCTGGGGGATGAGGCCTTAGGGAACGGTTTAGCTGAGGGGGAAGGGAGCCGATGTCAGACATATGATGCACTCTTGAAATTAGGCAGAGAGGCCAACTTTTGAGACCCTGTGGTGACGTATTGTGGTTAATTTGGGTATAAATGTAAATGTTCCTTTACTATTGTTTGCCTTCTGAAACCATGACAGTTTCTATCAAAAAGTCACATCACAACGCTTCAGTTCCCAACATTTAGTAAGTTAGCGAGTCAGTAAGGTTCAAATGAAACACCGCTCTCAATCAAGACATGACATCTGACCCCCTGAAACATGGATCTGCACTCGCCACCATGCCAGTAGAGTACAGGGAGTTAAATTATCTTTCATGCTTACATTTAAAGGCTTTGGGTGACGTTTCTCCGGAGCCAGGCAGCTTAGGGACCAGCATGGGCTTTCCAAACACCTGCACGTCGAAGCTTGCATAGTCGAAGGACACCTTGGAGTACTTCTCCAGCTCCTTGGCCAGGTTGGCGCGGGGCGTGGCCGGCACCATGTTGGGACGGTAGCTGCCGTACTGGGGGATCTCCAGCTGCTTCACGAAGCACATGGGCCTGGAAGGAGCAAATGGGGGAAGGGGTGTGAGTCGCCCAGCCGAAAGGTACTGGGTTAGATCCCCGATGTCCAAAGCTTGGTAATGGAAGACCTACCCTTGCACTGGTGGTAATGCCATGCTCTACTGATGGAGCTGGACAAGACGACATGTTGCATGTGGTACCTCGCTATTGGGTATCTATCTTTTCTAGTCAATTTTGGTCAACTAATCACTGGTTACAGCCTCAAAGGGCTTCACAGGCCCACATTATACAACCCTAAGCCCAGCACCGTAACGCAAACACGTGAGGCCCCCCCTGCAGCAAACCCTCAGTGGGCCCCTTTCCCCTTTCCCTTTTCCTAATCATCCAAACGGGGCCCGTTTGGATGCGGGGCCTCCCCACCCCGCGGGGGTATACTTTACGGCGCTGCCTAAGCCCCATCGCCTCACAAACTACAACTGCCCTCCAGACTCTTCAGACTCCAAATTTCCAAATGAACAAAGGTCACCTCATCTAATCTTACATCCTAGAATAGAGTCAGCCCCGATCAACTAACCTATATCTACCATACCGCTCCGCAGGTGTAAGCTTTCACTCAGCTACCGCGGGCAGAGGTAAGAAGAACATGATCCGGTCGGTGCGGCGTTGCTCACCTGAGCACTCGGTCAGAGTTGGCGGTGGTGGAGGCTTCGCTGGGCGAGGCCTGGCTCAGGACCGGCTTCTCGTGGGTCTTGTTCAGCTTGGCGGCCGCTGCGATCGGACAGCCCGACAGACTGAGAAAGGGAGAGCGAGAGAGAGAGACAGAGAGAGAGAGGGAGAGAGAGAGAGAGAGAGGGAGAGGGAGAGAGAGAGAGAGAGAGAGAGGGAGAGGGAGAGAGAGAGAGAGGGAGACAGAGAGACAAACGTTTGCGATGTGTTTGTGATTGGTGTTTGTAAATTCATTATCTTGTATGTGTGTGTGTGTTTCAACATTAGGCACAACAATCTATAACTAGCTTTAATATATATATGATGATATATACGATATATCAATATATATATCGGCAATATATATCTTTTTATGTATTGCATGTGTGTATGTGTGTGTGTGCGTGAGTTTGTGTGTGTGTGCGTGAGTTTGTGTGTGTGTGCATGCGTGTGTGTGTGTGTGTGTGTGTGCGTGTTGCACCCTGCTGTTCGCCTCACCTGCGGTGTGTGTTGCGGTTGCTGTTCACGTGACCCTGGCCCGTGCAGCCCGGGGTCGGACACTTGAGCACGTTTTCATGCATGGCCAGGACTAGATGCAGAGGGAGCGCACAGCAACACAGGAGATAAGACAGAGGATCCATTTTCCTGAACACACTTCAGTTTGAACAGCAGCGCCCCAGAGGCAGTGGTTCTGAACCATGGGGACAGGACCCTACTGGGATGGGAGATTTGCTGATTCATAATATGAAGATATTTGATTAACACAGCTTTTTCTAAAGGTTTGAAATGTCTTGTATAAACCGTCCTGTACATACAGACATAACAAACTGCCAAATGATTTGAAGCCAAAAATGAAATACTACTAATCAGTTAATGTTGTGCAATGTGCCACTGGAAAGTGAGGATACTAGTGAGGATGGTGAGGATAGTAGTGAGGATACTAGTGAGGATAGTAGTGAGGATACTAGTGAACATAGTAGTGAGGATAGTGAGGATACTAGTGAGGATACTAGTGTGGATACTAGTGAGGATAGTGAGGATACTAGTGAGGATAGTGAGGATAGTAGTGAGGATAGTATTGAGGATAGTCGTGAGGATACTAGTGAGGATACTAGTGTGGATACTAGTGAGGATAGTGAGGATACTAGTGAGGATACTAGTGGGAGAACCAGGCTCAGTGTGTGTTGTGTGGAGGTCCCGGAGCTGCACTCACTCTCGGGGGGGATACGGTCCTTGTGAGGGCAGCCAGAGAGGCTCCGGTGGTGGGGGTAGAGTCCGGTGACGTGGCCGGTCCCGTCGCACCCTGGGGTGGGGCACTTGACCTCTTTCTTGTCTGTATGGTTAGGAGAGAGGAGATAGGAGACAGAGCATTCATGTTTAGTGCTTGAATGCTATTAACAGTATTCAAGCACTAAAGGTAGTAGTATTACAGTATTATAGTAGTAGTGGTAGTAGTATTGTAGTAGTATTACAGTATTATAGTAGTAGTGGTAGTAGTATCACAGTATTATAGTAGCAGTGGTAGTAGTATTGTAGTAGTATTATAGTAGTAGTATTGTAGTAGTATCATAGTATTAAAGCAATATTATTGTAGTAGTATCACAGTATTATAGTAGTAGTGGTAGTAGTATTGTAGTAGTATTACAGTATTATAGTAGTAGTGGTAGTAGTATTGTAGTAGTATTATAGTATTATAGCAGTAGTATTGTAGTAGTATCATAGTATTAAAGCGGTAGTGTTGTAGTAGTATTATAGCAATATTGTAGTATTGTAGTAGTAGTGTAGTATTAGAGCAGTGGTATTGAAGCAGTATTATAGCATTATAGTAGTAGTATTGTAGTAGTATCGTAGCAGTATTATACTATTAGAGCAGTAGTATTGTAGCAGTATTATAGCATTATAGTAGTAGTATTGTAGCAGTATTATAGCATTATAGTAGTAGTATTGTAGTAGTATTGTAGCAGTATTATACTATTAGAGCAGTAGTATTGTAGCAGTATTATAGCATTATAGTAGTAGTATTGTAGTAGTATTGTAGCAGTATTATAGCATTAGAGCACTGGTATTGTAGCAGTATTATAGCATTATAGTAGTAGTATTGTAGTAGTATTGTAGCAGTATTATAGCATTAGAGCACTGGTATTGTAGCAGTACAGCGGTCCTACCCTTGCTGGTGGCCCCGGCACGGCGTGCGGCCCCCAGCTGGTCGGAGGCGTTGCTGGAGGTCCGCTGGGAGGGGCTGTGGTAGGGCTGGTAGTCCGGGGAGCTGCTGCCCTCCTGGGGCACCCGCACCTCCCCAGCCTTCATGGCTATGGCCTGCTCCAGGAGCCCCAGGTTCCCCCGCGTCATGTCCCAGTTCTCCGAGTCGTCCGTCACCCCCGAGCCGTCCGAGATGTGGTCGTCGTCCTCCTCCTCCTCCTCCTCCTCTTCCTCCTCCACTCCCGCTTCCGCTTCGATCTCATCCTCCTCCTCGTCGGCCTCGGAGCGGACCTCTATGAGCACGGTGGTGGGGGATGCTTTGTTTGAGTGTTGCTCCTCCTCCTCCTCATCCTCCTCCTCCTCTTCTTCCTCCTCTTCTTGTTCTACCACATTGCAAGCTTCTTTGTGCTGCATCAATTCCTCCTCCTGCTCCTCTCTCTCCTCTTCCTCCTCCTCCTCATCTTGCTCCTCCTCTTCCTCCTCCTCCTCGTCTGCTACCTGCTCCTCTTCCTCCTGTGTCGAGGGGCTGATCACCCTCTCCTCCCTGAGTATCTCCTCCTCCTCGTCCTCTTCTTCCTCCTCCTCTTCCTCCTCCTCATCCTCCTCCTCCGCAGCGATGATTCCCTGAGTTTGTGGACTCAGCGGTCGAGGAGCTTCGGCCTCTTCATTTGCCTCCTTCTCCTCTGCCACCTCCACCTCTTTTTCCCCCTGCTCTTCCTCCTCCTCCTCCTCCTTCCTCTCCTGCTCCTCCTCCTCCTTCTCCTCTGGTTCTTGGGCCGGAGGGTGTTTGTAATTACCACTGGAGTACTGGTGGTCCGAGTTCTCCTGGCTCACAAAGTGCCTCTCCACCTCTTCCATGCCTTCGCTCGCTGCCTCCTTTGTCTCCTCCTCCTCCTCCTCTTTTGAATTCTCCACCGTGCTCATTTGAACCAGTGGCCCGACATCGGGGGGGTTGTCTTCTGTTCCCTGTTTCTCCTCCTCCTCCTCTTGCTCCTGCCACTCCTCCTCCTGCTCCTCCACCTCCGCAGCCTGCTCCTGCTCCTCCTGCGGCTCTGGGATGGCCTGGAGCTCTGGGACGGACTCCTCCTGCGTTTCGGCCACCTCCTCCTGGGTCGCATCTTTAATGATGATCTCCTCCTGGGTGGCGGTGGCAGCGGGTGCTGATTCCGTTACGAAGTCTTCTGTCTGGCGCTCCTCTCCAGGGGCGGAGGTGGATTCAGACATCGCCTGTGTTTTGCTGTCCTCTGGAAGTGCGTTCAGAGGAAACAGGTAGATGAGAATGGCCACAAAGTATGACAGAAGAGTATGGCGACTAAATTGGGTAGTCAATAAAAAGCTAAATCTTAGGAAAGTAGCAGTTCAAACCTTTGTCTTTGTAAAACTTTTTTAACACGTTATCGAGCCAATTTTGTTTGTATAGCCCTTAATCACAGTTAAGGTCTGAGAGGGCTCCACAAGACCACATTACATGACACCCCTCTAACTGTAAACCCCTCCAGAGGGCAACAGACAAACCCCTGAAAAACCAAGAGGGAAGAAAACCTGAACATGGAACACAGAAGAGGGATCGCTCCATCCAGGTGCTGCCCATACTTAGAGAGACACAAGCTGAAAGACTTTATCAACATAGGAACTGACTTTGCTCACCTTTCATCGACTCTTGGATCGACCTTTTCATTTTGTTCGACTTCTTGTCTTTCTGCTCCTCTTCCTCCTCCTCCAACACCTCCTCCTTCTCCTCCGTCTCGCTGCCGGCGTCGCTCTCCGCGTTGAAGCCCTCGTCCATGACTAGCTTGAGCGGCTGGCTCCTCTTCTTGGGGCTGGCCTGGGTCTCCTCTGCCTCCGCCTCCTCCATCTTCCTCTTCTTCACGATTGGACATCCCAGTACGCTGGGGAGAAAAGGGGGCGAGAATAAGTGTGACTCACTTGGGAGTTTGATTTTAGCGTTCGGTGACTCAATTATTGAATAATCACATAAGCATATTTTGGATAGGCTGGATAATAGTTCAAAATATTGTGATATTCCATAATGTTACATTTAAGGATTCTTTTTTATCATTTTTGTATTTTCTGGGATAATGAAAAACAACCATCAAATTGAAACATATAAATATACATGTATACATCATATATATTACATGCTGGGCCAGTGCTATGATATTGCTGAGGAAAAGAGAATAATATGATGAAATATGTGTTAGGAACATAGTCCTACCTTCTGTGCCGTGAGTACCTTCCGCTAACGTGACCTTTGCCATTGCATCCAGGCGTTGGACAGCTGTTACTGAGGATGGACAGGCACAGAGGAAGATTCAGTCAGTCTCTGTGCTCACTAGTCATTAAACACACAACTCAATGTCTTCTAAAAGAAGCTGATTTTAATAACTAATGGCTCACCTTAATTCCTGACGTATTTCCTGCCCGACGATTTCTAATGGCACTGAAGGGTAAAAGGGAGGTTATTAGACATGTTTAGAAATAAATATGCATAGTACATATATGAACTGTACATGTGTAGTACAGTACATGTGTGTGTGTGTGTGCGCGTGTGTGTGTGTACTAACCTCTGACCCCTTTGGACCGGGTCCTTGTTCGTGTTTCTGTGACGTCTTGGCTCATCTGGGGATGAAAGGAGATCATTAAGCGATTTTTTTTTTACGGTGTTTCATATCTATTTTTACATATTTAATCACTACAGAAAAAAATCTGACGCAGAGAGGCTCACAGTCAGAGAAGCACTCAAACGGAGAGGCACACAGACAGACAGATGGTTGTAATACCTTTATTCGTAGGCTCCGTTTCTCCCACTTGCTGATTGTCTCTCCCCTGCTCCACCGCTGGCTCAGCAGTTGACCCCTGAACTCATTCTCTGAAGAACAGGAAACAAAATGGTCGATTAACACTCACATAGACACACACTTTCAACTGAAAACCTAAAAACAGTTAGCCTTAGTGAAACACGATGAGAATGGTTTAGTGGTGTTTAAATCCATTATCTATCCACAGTGTTCTTGGCTCTCCTCTCTCTGATTGGTCTTCAACCCAAACTAAACCCAAGTGATCAGTGATTTGGACCGGTGGGACAAGCAATGCCATCTGCAAGCCTACGAGTCTATCACCGCATGTCATTATTTATCTTGAAACAAAACTGTGTATCGTTATCACATTTTGTGGATGTCACACTCAATATACACATGAAATAGTAGCCTAATAGTAGCCTAAATAGTAGTAATACTATTACTATACTATAGTAATACTAAAGTGTGTGTTATTACACCCTATTATCCACACACAATAGCATAACATAGATACTTTGGAATATGGCATAAACTATATTAATAAATATTATAATATATCAGTGGAACAGTGTTTTGTATTATTATTTTGAAAACTTATACTAAGTATGCTAGTCTGTGATACGTATATTAGGATTTCAAATAAGCAAATACACATACACTTTTTCTTAACTTAACTTTTCTGTGCAGTTTATTCAGCCTAATATAATGGGGTTGAGGTAAGCTTGCCCCCGATAATATTTGTCCATTGTAACTGGCCCTCTGGTTGGCTACTCTGAACTGCATTCACGGAGAAAAAAACCGGAGAGGATGAGGGGTGGGTGGTCTTTAAACGTATGGCCTCGATCATCGCTCCCTGTATAAAGACATGTTCAAATATTACTATTCTCTACACACGTTCGCACTAAACGCATTTCAATCGGCCTCAAAGGCGTTTACAGAATGTTACATAAATGGCCGGGCCTATGTGTAGAACTTGGAGATCAACATCAATCAAAGCACCGTTACACATTGTTGTAAAGACGGTATATCTACACACACCATCACGTTACAAACAATAAAGGTATAAAAGTGAGGCGATATATCCTGTCTATGTGGATTTTGTTCATGGGCAAATTGGAGGAAAGTCGTGTTCTGTTATCATTTCCAAAAACCATCCTAAATGCATGATAGGCCCCGGCCTAGGTTACTATAAATAAACAGGACGATGGGCCTTTCATTTTTCAGCCAGCCATAAAACAGTGATTCGACCAATCAGTAGATTGAGGACGAGCTTGTAGTAGAGTTGGGGATTATTTCTACACAACAACGACTGAGAAAGTCGAAAAATCTTTAACCAATCGCCCTCCAGTCACAAATATTAAACATTCGACCCAAGTTTGGTTTTTGGTTTCTCAATCTGACAGTTCATATCATAACCGTAACCCCCGAGCGATCATTGTACATTCGAAAAACAACCCTAACCCCAAAAAAGACTACAACTGCGTCGTTCGATAGCAATACAACCATATCATACAGCTTAAAGGGGCCTTGAATTTAGACTATTATGGAACAAGGTTATCTCGAATGTGTATTCCAAGCAAGTTTTTTTCAAGTAACACAGGCCTGATCTGATCGTCCTACCTCAACTTCGGCTCAACGTTGTAAAGGCTTCACGATATTCCCTTCAACCTCCAGTACGTACCATCGTTATTACAATAACGCACACCCGTCCATGTGCGTAAAGACCGATCACTTCATAAACGGCGCAAGGATCCCCAAACTTGACACCTTTGGGCTATTATATTCTCCATGTAACGGATTTCCTATTAATCTCCACCGGCTTGCATTTGCCTTTGTCAGAGGGAAATATTCTCACAGACAATTGTACACCCCTCCCCCAACGCTGTGACATCACCAGCCAAACCACCATGACAACATACTGGGGGCCATAAGTCTTTGTGCGTAATTTTAATACAACCGTATTTACTGTCACTTTTTGTGTCTTTCATGAGCTCGATGTTTAGTTTGGGGACTTTGTAGCCGACGGCGGTGGGGGTCTTCAGCACCCCGGAGAGTTACAATGTCCGCTGTTCTAGTTGTTTCAGCACCATGGACAGTAGCTGCGGTCCAACTCTACGCTTCTAGAAGGTAGCCTAGATCCAAGGGTCCGAACGTGGTGGTGGGCGGTGACTCTTTGTTTAGGTACCGCCTACTTTGCGTTCGGCTCAGTGATTGCTTGGCAACGGACAAAGGTAACCAACCAACGTGCGTTCGGCTCAGTGATTGGTTGGCAACGGAGGGAGGTATCGCCCCCTGTACGTTCGGATAGTTGGATCATAGCGACTACTACCCTTCCGGAACAAAAGCGATGGAAACATGGAATAAAAGCAATGAAAGCGTACACATTGTTTGCTTGACTTTTCTTCTCTATGTCACAGAAGCCATAGGAAAAGCATCCAACTAAATAAAGTTGTCCATATTTTAGCCCTATTTCCAATAGGCCTACATGATGCACACAAAACGTTTGGCTTTGTTCGACGCTAAATGATTAGAAAACCACACGCCCCCTGTTAATATGGTCTTGTATAACCCTATGACAGATAAATGTAGACATACATGGCCTGATTTGGGTATACGCTGAAAATGTGGTTGACATAAATAATTTAAGCCAATATTCAATTCGCAACTCAGACTTAAGCATGTCCAAACACCGCCACAAACGTGCCTTTACGACTTTATTCTAATAAAAGCATGTAATAACACCGTCTCAAATCGCACGACATTAAGTTTGGATGGCTTAGTGACTCTTATATCTGCCCGGTAACCGGCTCATGGGCAGCTGGGAGTCTTTTCCTGTGCCCAGATGGACGGGATCTGCCGAGTAGGACTGTATAAATATTACATAGGCTGAGGGAAGAAGGCACTCAGGACCGGAGCCAAACAGATGGAGTCATTTGACAGAAATCGCACCCCCACCCCCCTCCCACCCGCACCCTGTGCTGCTCTCCAAAACTTTATAATAGCTTAACGCCGGGGTATGACGTCTGGCGCTAAGAGCCACTAATCCCCGACGACACAAAAACTTTCCTTTGTCCAAAAACAAACTGTCTGAGCCGGCAGCTACATTAGAACATGCTGCATATGTCGTGATTGAACACATGCCTACATCACCATTATACGGTTTAAATACACTTCTTTATTACAGCGGTACATGGGTAAGATAGTGGCTGTATTTACCTAGGCTGTATCGAAAAGGTTTCAACTTAATTATCAGCCTTTGTTGTTGTTGTATCCAATTGAATATAGGCCTTCACATGATCTACGAATAAAATGTACATTCGAATAGAATAGTATTCTTCTACAAGAAAATAGGCTACCTTCTGATAACCGTCCGCAAAAATAGTTTTTAACTTTTTTAAAACAAGACCATATAGTCGGTGAATCAACCCTGTGACGTCAAACCAAAACATGTTGGACTATGCCTGACAACAATAATGATTTTGAAGCAATAAAACACTTACCTAGAAAACTTTTACACAACTTCATGTTTGCGGTGGTCGGTGTCTGTTCCAGTACACCGCTTCTGAAAAATAACAACCGCAAGAAACTTTAGAAACAAACTTAGAGAAGAGTTTAGCGGGGGAGGGGGGCAAGGGGGGGTGACAGCTGTTGAGATGGACCAATCAGATTCTGCTTCTTTTGTTACTGTTCACCAAACCAGCCAATGGGAGCGGCGCGCTGCCGGCTCGGCCAGACAATGCCCATTGAAATGAACCACAAAGGGGACGCAGTCTCCCCCAGCGTGTCAGACGTAAAAGTACCAACTTTTCCCCCAAGCGAATCTTGGGACTACTCCTAGATAACTAAACCCAATGACACTGACCCTTGCATCTATACCCCCCCATCCACACACACACACACACACGCACACACACACACACACACACACACACACACACACACACACACACACACACACACA
>JAOPJO010000001.1:16905478-16918631 GCA_027123675.1 Molva macrophthalma
AAATCAAAACGGAAACTTGCAGGTAACTGAGTATGGCGTCAAATATTGCCCCCGGGTGGTAAAATGTTTAATTGCTGGCACACAATGAAATTCATTTCATTGTTTCAAGACTCACACTACGCAACGCAACCTGCATTAGTTTAATCGAATTATTAGTTTAAACAAATTAACGTGATAGACGAAATTCTTAATGATCAATTATCGATCGTCGATTAATCATGCCCATCCATAGTTTGAAGTAGTCCACAAAACAGACCTCTGATTATCTAAAGTCTGTTGGCAGACTAACTCAAATCTGGGTGAACGGAGCTTTTTCACTTTCTTTCACTTTAATATTTTTTTTTCGACCAATCATATTGCTGGAGGCAGGAATCTATAAGCGCGCAATTGGTGAACTCAAACTCGGCCAGCAGTAGTAAAACGTAAAACAATTGGCTGTAAAGGTTTCAAATCAGCACCTGGCCAGGCCTCCGTAAAAATACACATATTAAAATCCCCTTGCGAAAGCCTCATCCACAAGCGTTTTTTCTTCGGTACTCCGCCCCTCCCTGATTCGGGTTTCCAGCCCAGGGTCAGTGCCCCCCCCCTCCGCCCCCCCCAGAAGCTCTGCCAGAACATAGTAGGACTGCTGTGTCCAGAACATGTACGTACTAACTTGATGAATGCTATGCACAAAAACTGCAATAACGTTTTAGACTGACATTATGAGGTGACAAAGGAATTGTCATTCATCTCATTTTATGATGACATATGCTTGTGCAAATGCTTTTTACCTGACAAGGTAGCTAACGTTGGGATTTTCATCCACAGACATATTCAAAAACGCTATGAAGCTCGGGACCTTCCCTGCTATCCTGGTGACGTACACGGCCAGTGCTTTGCTGCATGTGAGTACTATGACCACCACCTCCTGGTATGAATCAGCCTGAGAGTTCAGCTCACCGCACACAGAGGCTAGGTGGCACAACACTGGGTGGTATGAGTAGGCATGGGGAGAATCTTCATGGTGGTATGATTTATGTGAGTCTATTTATATTGTTGTTGCCACTTGACTTATTTTGTGCACAAAATGGGAAATATTGACATCGCACCGGCACCTTTTAGTCATCTATCCGAAGCCACTTGACTGCAGTGACTACAGACTAGAGATGGTTTGAGTAATCGGCCCCATGTGACCCGACTCTACCCCTGGGCGCGGGCGGGCCAGCCGTCTTTTGGTATTTTTAATATGAGAGGGATTTGCGGCCGGGGTAATTAATATCAGCTTCTTAATTTCTCGCTAGCATTCATTTCTTGTTCGAGATCCTTTGATTATTCCGTTCAAGTTCGGTATTTCCTATACTTTACTGCCATTCAAACCTGTCTGCCAAAATCCTTATTACCTTAAACACACCATTTTAAAATAGTGGGTTGGGAATCGAACACGGGTGCGTTTACTTCCTTTTACAAGCAGCGGTTCGACTAGCAGTAGGGACCCTGTTCTAGGATTTCTACCGGTAGGCTGGAACCCAGTACCTTCGGGCTAGGAGTCTTTTAATCATAATGTTATTGACTGATGTTAATCCAATTCTAATTATGTATATTATGAATTACTGACCCGACTCTAACTGTGGGTGTAGGCGGGCCAGCCTTAAGGCATTTATATTTTATAAGTTTGAATAAGTAAGTGTTTTTGTTGGTCTCACTTTTCGAACTCTCTCTGAGAACCGAGAATTGAAACAGAAAAAGACATGTTGAATTGATCCCAGATTCAAAATTAAAGAGGGAGAGATGGGTTTGGACACCCTGGACGTTGTCCTGGATGTTGTGCTGTACCCCTGACCCCACTGCTTCTTTCACCCCAGGGTCTGAGCTTTCATCTGGGGGCCGTGCTGCTGTCCCTGGGATTCATCACTTACATCGAGCACGGTAGGAGGTTCATAATTCATTCATCGTCGCTCAATTTGCTGTGTTGTCGAATTACGGTCACTAAATGTTGTACTGTATTGCTGTATTACGGTCACTAAATGTTGTACTGTATTGCTGTATTACGGTCACTAAATGTTGTACTGTATTGTTGTATTACGGTCACTAAATGTTGTACTGTATTGTTGTAATACAGTCACTAAATGTTGTCCTGTATTGTGGTATTATGGTCAGTAAATGTTGTCCTGTATTGTGGTATTATGGTCAGTAAATGTTGTCCTGTATTGCAGTGAAGAAGTGGGTGAGTCTTTGTTTTCCCAATCTAGTTTATACTGCAACCATCTTTTTATTTATTGTCACCAGTTCTTCGCAAGAAGCTTGCAGCAGTTTACAGCGCCTGCATCCTCTCCAGGCCCTGTAATGCTGACTGCAGCCATCGACACAAGAAGGTAATGCCACGTTTATTAACTGTATAATATACAACGATGTAGACTGTACAGTATTGTATATATAAAACAATCAGTAAGGAAAAAAACTAAACTAGAGGATAAACAATGTGGACACGTTGCACTGCACTCTTTACTATTTTGGCACTTAGAACTCGTTTTTATCCAAAGCCACTGATGGGTCGATTTAATTTTATTTTAGACGCATGTCATTAATAAACAGTTTGGGGATGGGCCGTCTTTCCCGAGTTTACCTGCAGTCAGGTAGACTGCTGTCTTTGGGATTTGAACACAGAACCTTTTGGCTGGGAGTCAAACACCCTAACCTCTAGACTATCCAGCCTAGTCATATGCCACTGATTTGGAGCATTGTGTTTTGAAGGGGTACTGGGTGATGGCGGTGAACGTGCTGTTCAGTCTGCTGGCCATCTTCCACCTCACGTACCTGGGATCCATGTTCGATGCCGATATGGACGACCAGGCCATAGAAGAGGTAAGGAATGCTCCCCCCCCCCTGGAACATGGACAGTTACAATTTGACTAATGGGACGAAAGTGTATTTGTTTGTGACGATACTACTGTCATGGCCAATCATGTTAGAAATGAGTGGGGAAAAAGGTTTTACTTCCTGAATTCAATCGATTTTAAAAATCCAACTTGCAGTCCGGACCAGATCGTTTTTGGACCAATGGAATACCTCAGGAAGCAATAGAAACACAAAATATATACATGGAGATAACCTAGGTGACGACGTAGGCAACGACCAAATGACATTGCCCACGTCATTTGTTCAGGGCCAATATTCAGTTGTCTGAAGCTGTCATCTGTATTTTTATGAACAAATAAATATTGACAAGAGTGGAATTTCCATCAACCTCAATATTTATTTTATGAACAAATAAATATTGAGGTTGATGTAAATTCCGCTCTTATCATAAACACTTTCAGCACAACAGCCTGGATGCGTTCTTCTAAAAGTGGGTGTTGTGCAGAAACTTGCTGTTTATTTGTGTTTGTTTGTTGTTTATTTTAGGGCTACCTCGCCAGCCACACCCTGCAGAGGTGGTCCGAGCTGAACTGGGCGAGTCACTGGGCGGTGGGCGTCTGCTGGCTCTTCTACTGCCTCATCAAGTGAAGACCACAGCAACCGGTACACTGATTGACATTCAACTCAGCCAATCGAGTCCGACTTGGCACAAGGTTTTCCGGCTGGACTTGACCACCCGCCCTCTTACTGAAAGGGGAGTTTGTAAATTAGTTTGTTCAAACCTTCTTGGGCACGGGAGAGCCAAATGTTAGACTGTGCCGATGACAACTAGAGATAACTGCTCATGGGCATGAGGAAAAAGGCGTTGGTGGACATTTTGTCAGTACTTAGAAATGGTGAACTTAAAGACATGATGGAAGATTCTAGCCTGTGACATCAAACCCAGGGGTTTTCCTTAAATATCTCATTCAGCGGTAAAAAGAAAAAAAGATATTGATCCACAATTATGTGGAAGACTAAAGTATTGGCACATGTATTTTTATGATATATATATATATATTTCTATGATATTCTGCCAACTAAGGTATAGTTAGAATAAACACTTGTTTCTCTATGAGCCGCCAAACTAAAACCAATTTTTTAAGTGTTACACGTGTATATTTTTCTACTTTTGTACTTTTGTTACTGTGCCTTATTGTTACTGTGATGCCAGACGTGTCAAACAGCCATGCATTGTGGAGCACCACTGCCTGTGCACTTTGGCTAACGAGTTACAGCTCCTAGTTCTTCACTATGGGTTTCATTATGATTTTGTTGTGAAAACGGCATTTCAGTTTTTTAATCCTTCCCTTTTTTTAACAAATAAACGCTACAAAAATATTGGTACAACATATGTTATCAATACATGTATTTCTTTTTATATTGCTTGCATGACAAGAAAACAAAAAAAATTGAATAATAAACAATTTTTTCAGATACATACCATGGACAGACCATCATTCCATAATGCGTGTTTGCATACGTTGTCATGAGTTTTACGTTTTTACAGTTTTTCGTCATTGTTTTTCGGTGAAGAAAATGATGCAACCTTTCCAGTTTACCTAGCTCCAGCCATTCAGCTCAGCTGTTTGACTACAACCCTTAACGGTGCATTTTCTCTAATTGCTTTGTCCATTAGAGGTTGGAAACCCAATTATTCCACAGGATGGACTTGGACCCCCACGCCCCCCCACCTTCTCTTATCTCCCCAGTCAGTCAGTCATTAACCATGGGGTGGGAGTGGTGCTGCTCAATAAAACAGATGGAAGATCAACACGGAAGGCCGAAACATAACCTCATTGTTATTTTCCTCAACTCCTTGTTTAAAAGTAGTGGTAACTGGCTGGCCCTTCAGCGAGGAGTAGGCAGGTGTGTACAGGTGAGGGTGGACTGCTGAGCTACAGGTGAGCTACAGGTGTGCTACAGGGGAGGATGAGCCGGCTGACCAACTGTAGCTGGATCAGCCCGGAGGTTCCCCTATCTTCAGATTTTTTCCGCGGTGAGTTGGGACTCCTTTTAAAATAATCTCCTTCCCTGTGGCCCATTAATGTTAAACGAAGCCAAAGATAAGCAACACTTGACTGCTGTAGGTACGGTTATATATATATAACCATACGTATATCTGTAAGTATCCGTGGTGGATGGTGAAGTATATGCTGCCGATTGTACAGCTGGCATTCAATCTAGTATGAGAATGATTTATATGTTTTGTTGTGACTGCAATACCTTTTTGTTTGCTTGACATGATATGGTGTGTACTATGGTACACTAATTCTGTCATGGGGGACTAATTCTGTCATGGGTGAAATTAATGTGAAAAACCTTGTCTTATTCATTATACTTTCATAGTCTAGTAATACTATACTACTGTGAATTCATAGTCGTAGAAACACAACTGTGTTTAAAAAGAGCAATATTTTACTTATTGTTGCTCAAAGTTCTCACAACTGCTTTGAATATTTTCTCAGAAACGTTTTTAGGATTTAATGTGAAACTAATATTTCCAAAATACAGTTGACTCATAAAATACTATACCATAGTCTGTTCTAAACTGTAATAAACCGCACACTACTGTAGATAAAAATGTCAGTTTAAAATAATATATATTTTTAAATCCTTCATTTTGCGAAAACAAATAGAGGCCATGTTTTTAAGTGTAATTTCTTCTGTCTCCCAGTGATCAGGAATGAGCTGTGGCTGTTCCTCATCCCTGCCGTCCTGGTAGCCATTTTGCTGGTCTTGTTTCTGGAGGAGGTGGGCTTCTTCCTACGCCATGTCAAGTCGTCACGGAGACAGCAGCTCTACCTGTGGATACTCGGACTATATCCCGTAAAAAACACTTTTTTTACTCTTTCTTTAAATCGTAAACACATTGGTATTATTTGTGCGAAGCCCTTGTATAGCCTTATATTATTAAGATTTATTCATTTGTACCATGCTGGAAACTTCCAGTATGTAGTTACAGGTCTGAGAAGCTGTGTGGCCGTCCATTTACTAACCTGGTGTGTTTATTTCATGCCAGGTGATTGCACTGGCTTCCCTCATAGCCCTGTACATTCCCCGCTCATCTTCCCTCTGCATCTTCATCTCCTCCCTGTAAGTTTGGTTAAACTGTCAACTCTCATGTAGTCTGATTATTTTAATTAAACACAAGTTATCTGTTGGAGAATTACATCTGAATCGAAACTCTTTATATAACCATATCTTATATTACATTTTGAGATGGTAGAACCTTATTGATCACAATGCAGAGATCCACAAGATGTAGATGTAGTTATTAATCCCGAGATAAATTGTTTCTGTTACAATAATTCTGCTCAAGATATTGAAAACGAAAATAAAATGAATGTAGGTAAAAAATATTAAACACAAATGTAAAAAATGTGCACATACAAATGTGCACATATACTAAAACTTTTACATTAAGAAAAAACAGGCATAAAATAAATAAATAAAAAATACATACCAATAAGTGACTCCTGAAAATGAAATAACAAATTATATGAAAATTGCCCATTGAATATGAAGAGAACTTCTGGTTCCCTCCCTCCCTTCCTGGCAGGTACCACTCCATCACGCTGCTGAAGTTCATGGGTCTCATCACAGACTTCTTCGGGGGGAAGGCTCGTATGTTGGAGGTCCTGTCTGGGGAGAAGCTGTCCCCAGACCCCTTCCCCTGTTGCTGCTGCTGCTGCCTTCCCCTGCTGGCCATCACCAGGTACTGCACCACAGGGATGCACCATGCACTCACTTTCAACCCATGGCTGTAGCACTGCAATGCAACTTACAATGAAGGTTAATCGTAAATGAAAAGAATCCTTACTTTCAGTCCCTACATCAAATGCTTAATAAAAAACGAATTGGCAGGATTGTAGCCGATGACATTTTGTTATTTTTTTATTCATTCATTAATGTCTTAATGTGTAAGATTGAGCCCCTCTCTGTTAGGCGGTTAGGGTTAGGCTTAGGGTAACTCTATAAGAGTTCTGTCCATTCTAATCGGCTGTGCAGCTGGCTTGGCGGCGTGAGTGGGAGGGGTTTTTGGAGTGTCGACAGTAGGATTCTTGTAAACAAAGAGAGGTACTGGCTGACCACTATTTTATTGATAAGCTTATTGAAATCACTGTCGATCAGCATTGTGACTACGGATGTGTTCAGGTTATTTTAAGGTACTAGCTAGTTGAAATGTTACACATTGCGACTTCAATATAGAACTGCAGCTAAGGATTGTGATTATTAGCAATTAATTTATCAATTATTTCATTATTTATATATTTATGTTGGACGGTTATCGATTATCAAAATTATAATCAAATAATTTCCTTTCAAGTGATCAATCGACCACCCGTAGGCCATACCGCAGATGTTGGCTAGTTAAGAATTTCCCATGATGCCTTGCTCAGGAGCAGCCTGAACTGGATGCTGGCGGCGGGGCTCCAGCTGTCGGTGGTGCGTAGCATCCTGTTCTTCGTCACGCTGGTTCTCTGGACCGACGAGCAGTACGACTACGCAGACGTGAGGAGACATTCCCGGTTAAATATTGCTTTCAAATCGCTGTTGGATTAAATTGGTCCAAAATTCTATGAGTAACTGTTGAAAAAGTTTTACTTAGATTGATCAAAATTAAATGGGATGATTGAACTGCATGTTTTTTGTTAACTGTATGGGTGTTCTTATTTGGAGTAATTTTTACTATTACTAGTGAACTACAAACACATTTTTTGTGATCGTTAGGCAGCTATACGTATCGATTCTTTATTTCGATCAGCTAAAACTAGAGCAATGTCTAGCTGGAGCATGTGACCATACCAGGCCTGTTATAGACTCTACACTGGCTGTCCCTTTGAGGCTTGAGTTGAGATTCACCCCTCCTCCTCCTTCTCCTCCCTCCTCCTCCCTCCTCTCCCCTCCTCCTCCTCCCTCTTCTACCTCCTCCCTCTCATCCCTTGTCCTCCCCCTCTCCCACCCCGCCCAGTTGGACTCCATCAACCCCAACCTGATAGTGAATGGCATCATCGGCGGGTCCACCTTCCTCTCCTTCTACGGCCACCTGCTGTTCTACAATGCCACCAAGGGCGCCCTGCGGGGCCACGACATCGGGGCCAAGTTTGTGTGCATCATCGTGGTGCTGGTTTTGTGCGGCCTGCAGGGGGGCATCCTGGAGACCCTGGTGTCCCTGAAGGTGGTGCCCGGGACCCCGCCCTTCTCCGTGCAGACCCGCTCCCAGCGTGAGTCCTCATCATGTGACCAGCGTGACCAGTGTTTGATTGGCTGGAGTTGGCCATTTTATTTTAGACATTTTTTTTTCTTTTTGTTTTGTGGTTGAAGGAGAAGGGGTTTGAGGGGTTAACCTCTTGTTGACGTTGGACGGAAGAGACTGCTTTCATTCTACTCTCTTCTCTCTGATGTTTCAGCTCTGTTTAACTCTGTCTTGCACTGGCTCTCAGGTCTATGCCACTTTACTGGCTGCACCTTATAATGACTTAATTCTGTGCTGAAGGGTCTACTTCGCATGTCAACTCAAAGAGTTAATACATTTGAATCGTTTTTTATATATATATATAAGGTAGGTTCAATTTGGTTCATTCTTGGTTTGATCCAACAGTCACTCCATCGTGTTTAACCCTTCGTGTCGCTGCTGTGTCTCCCAGTGATCTACCACTATGCGGTGATCGTGGAGATGTTCTGCATCGGCCTCTACGCTCGCCACACCTTCCGCAGGGTGGAGCCCAGCATCGTGGCCGTGGGTGAGGTGGAGGAGGAGGTGGAGCCGCACGCCAGGGTCCTTGAGGCAAGGGACAAGGCGGTCCAGACGGAAGACGCCTCCGTCTTGGGACTTAGCCAATCGTGGTCCCAAGTGGAGGCAGTCTTAGGAGGGGGCGGGCTCAATAATCTGAGCTATCAAAGCGACAGCGAGGAGAACCTGTGCAAGATCGAGCATACGCCGCTTGATTGCTTCCCCTTCCCTCTGCCGCCATCGCTGCGAGGCTCGGGGACACCGGACAAAGAGGCCGGACTTCTGAATCTGACGAGCGTATCCGTCGCAGCTCAGATTAACTACGACGCACCAAGCGATGTGACTGTTGTTTAAAAAAACTACAATCTGATGTTTGGAACTACAATCAGATTTTTAGAACTACAATTTGATGTTTAGAACTAGAATCAGACGTTTATAACTACAATCTGATGTTTAGAACTACATACTGACTACAATCTATGACGGTTGCACAGCCTGCCTTCAACATCATGTGAATTTGTGGGACTTAAACAAACCTTCCACCTGCAAAAAACACAGTTCTCTCTTAAATGTTGATGGTTAGACCTGTTTCGTCAGTTCCATGAGGTCAAACGTCTTGATAAGGATTAATTTGATCAAATGTATCTGCTAAATGTAAATGTTTGCTCTGTGCAAGCTAACACAGAAAGGCTGACAGTCGCTTTGCATAAATTAATCTGCTAAAGGACGTGAAATGAGTGACGCACGGTATTGTTCTGAACTACTCTTGCAAAGCAGAAGCAATTTTCGTCAGTGTTTAAATATCGTATTTTTAAGAGCTTGTATTTAGTTAAAAGGTTTAATTTGTTATTTTTATATTTATTTCAAATGGTATTTATTTTTTAATGTTCTTCACAATGAAAACATTTAAAAATGAAACGCAGAGGCTATATAGATATGTGACCTATAATATTCCATCCCCCACTTCAAACCACATGGTTATTTAAATACCCCTTAGGAAAAAACACTATGGTTCTCCTCAAGGAAAAGCCATTTAAAAAATAAAGTTCATGGCTTAATAGAGCCTTGGGTGAGTTTTCCTCATCATTTAGAGGATCTTAAGTTAAGTGATGGCTGTATTGAAACAGTTTCATGGGGCAGTTTACATTTCACCTTTTTTGAAAGTACTTAACGGAGGCTAGGACGCCATAGTACCTCTATCTTTACCTACAAAAGTCAAAATACGCAACGGAACGGCTAGGTTCAGTTGTACACGTTGTGTTAAAGATTCTGCTCAACGACCAGAGAACGTCTGCCCCAATGACGTCGACAGACGTTTATGGAAATAGCCAATCGGCGACGCGGAACAGTCGTTTCCTGCCAAGACGTTGTTCACCAATGCAAGTGCTCTTATTTTGGCGGCTGTGTGAAAAACATGGCGGAAAATTTGAAAGGTAATCATTCGTACAAAAGATGTTCGATTTATCTCTACACTTTTCTAAGCTTTCAGTCTTTTAAGATACGTGTTTGTGTTTTACCTTTATAAACTTGGGAGTTATAGGGGTGTATGTTAAAGTAGCTAGGGTGATTTCGCAAGATTGACGCGAATGGTAAACACGGGGACTTGTAAAATCCTGTTGTGTGCTTTTAAGGCGCAGTTTATCTTGAAAGAAAGTGAACGTTTGCTATTACAATAACACTTTTACTTTTCTGCAATAACCGGCATTATTCCATATCAACTATCTTGTATCTCGTATATTGTATCAGTAGATACATGATATTAAGATAAGTTAATATATTTTTGCACGGTTACTTCTGGAAAATCCGCGCCAAGTTGCAAGAAGTGGTACTCTGTTTACTTATACACTTATGTAGCGTTACCGTTCTCTGAATATGTATTTTTTTTAATCATAATTGATTCAGAGCAACGTAAATTCCCGCAAAGTTGACCGCTAAACGAAGTAACTGTTGCAGAATGCGGCGTTCCTTGCAAGCTGTCCTGGGACGATCTGCAGGATCTATGTCGCCGTCGAAGAATCCATTGCAAAGACCTCCATGTCAGCAAACACAACTTTAACGACTATGAAGTGGAATACTTATGTGATCTTAAACGGGGCAAGGTAAGACGATAGTACAAAACAAGTTTAGCGATATACAACGTAAGCCTACACCAGTTATTAACCGGATGTTACTTTTCAACCATTTGACCCGTTTGATTAACTGTAGTATTGTATTAAGTGACATGCTTGTTATTATATTTATTAGATTGGATTATTTGGAATGTGTTTTTTGTTTCTTTTACCGTGTTCAGTGGTTTTATCACCAGAAGTATGTTGTGGTACACGGCGAGGGACACAATCTTCATTGTACAATGGGGATCATTCCACACTGTCCTTTCAAGGGAGTCTTCGTTGATTTTATATCTCAATAGATTCATCGGTTCATTATTGCAGAAATCATAATATACCTTTACCTTGACAAACAGGCAGAACTATTCTGCTGAACTGTTTTTAGTGAAATGTTGGGTTCAGTAACGAAGCGTATTGTACATATTATTACACTTTTTGTTAGGGTATAAGCTATTACTTGCACCGTTAAACTGGCTTTTTGTTACATTTCTCCCTTTCCCCCCATCTTGGATCTAGTGTAACTATGCCATGTTTTTGAATTGTCAACAAACTGGTCTTTCGTTTTGGCCTACTATTACACCTTTGTTACGGTATATGCTATTATTTGATGTGCACTTTTAAACTGGCTTTTTGTTACATTTCTCCCATTCCACTCATCTTCGATCCAATGCAACTATATCATGTTTTTGAATTGTCAACAAACTGCTCTTACTTTTTAGCCTACTGTTGCTACATTCTTGAGTGTAAATTAAGTCACAGTAGGGGCGTAAGCAGCTATGTGTCAGATAGATGGAATTACAACTGGAGGTGGTGTTCTCTACTAATCTCTACAGTCATAAAATGTGTATCACAGCTATATTTAATTCTATTTATGTAACAATGCAATACAATCACAATAATACCTTGCATTTACACATAAATGACCACTCTCAGACAATATTACTGTACAAAGAACACAAATAATACAATATTGCAGTACAGCTTCATCAGTTGATCAACCCTATTTAATATAAGAGTACTGTTGCATACGTGTGTCAGGCAAAATCCCGGTCTGCAATATCAACTCCCATTTCCTGAGAGACATCCTGGAAAAGTTGGTACATTCACTGGTCTGGGATTCGGACCGCGCCACGGTCCAACCTTTCCTGGATATTTCTCAGAAACAGATTTGATGTTGTTTTTAATCCACAGCAAAGCAAAATTGAAAACCACAATTCTGAAGAGGATTCATATTATATTTGTAAGAGGCTAAAAACCGAACCCACGAGCCCGCGTGACCACGCTCTCCCCCCACCCCCACCACCCCAGGAGGACGAGGAGCTGTACCTGGTCAAGTGGAAGGGCTTCTCCGACACCGACAACACCTGGGAGCCCAGGAAGAACCTCAAGTGCGTCAAGCTGATGAAGGAGTTCCACCAGGACCTGGCGGAGGAGCTGCGCCGCCAGCGCCGCCGCCCCAACAACCCGCTGCCCAAGCGCCTGGGCAAGGAGCTGACCACCGCCGTGGTGCAGCGGGCCAAGCAGCGGCTGAGCCTGCGCCGCTGGGAGGCCCACCTCAACAAGACCCGGAGCCACCCGGGCCGCATCCTGGTGCTGAACGAGGTGGACCAGGAGGGCCCGCCGCGGGACTTCACCTACATCAACAACTACCGCGTGGGCCAGGGCATCGTGCTGAACGAGATGGCGCTGGGCTGCGAGTGCAAGGACTGCGGCCGGGAGCCGCTGAACGGCTGCTGCCCGGGCGCCTCCCTGCACCGCATGGCCTACAACAAGCTGGGGCAGGTGAGGCTGCGCGCCGGCCAGCCCATCTACGAGTGCAACGCGCGGTGCGACTGCGGCGCTGAGTGCCCCAACCGCGTGGTGCAGCGGGGCATCCAGTTCGACCTGTGCATCTTCAAGACGCACAACGGCCGCGGCTGGGGGGTGCGCACCCAGCAGCACATCAAGAAGAACACGTTCGTCATGGAGTACGTGGGAGAGGTATGCCCCCCCCCCGCCACCCCACAGCAAAACGGATGGTTTGGTTCTGATTTCGATTTTATTTGGTTAAGGGAGGTTCGTGCTTTCTTGGGGTCTACGCGGGTTCTGACGGGAACAAGGGGGAATGTCATGCTAAAGGCGTGTTCTGACGCGAACATGGGAGGATAAAGATGCATAATAACAATAGCTACACATTTTCCATTTTATTTGTCTTGCCCTTACAAGGCTGCACAGGCCAAAATACCCAAGCGTTGGTTTATAACACTATAGTATTGTGCAAAACCGAGCATCACAAGTCGAGGAGCGGTGAGTCACGCAGGTGAAATGACTAAACAAACGTATACGTCCCCCTAGCCCGTCTCTAACGGGCTAGGCTCAGAGTGTGTGTGTGTGTGTGTGTGTGTGTGTGTGTGTGTGTGTGTGTGTGTGTGTGTGTGTGTGTGTGTGTGTG
>JAOPJO010000001.1:16958126-16971602 GCA_027123675.1 Molva macrophthalma
CACACACACACACACACACACACACACACACACACACACACACACACACACACACACACACACACACACACGTACACATAGGTATACACATACACACCCCCTGCCCTGGCCTTTCCCCACCCATGCCCTCAACCAGGTTATATCATTTTTCACACGCATGTTTGTGCAATTATGCACCAACATACACCGCAGTCACCATGGTAACGTCCAGCCCCCTCTGGCTTCTGCCTTCCTGTAGGACTATGATTTATAAAATAATAAGCGGACTACCTTGTAACTACTACTTCTACAACTTCACATCTTCTATCCGTCTCCAGGACTACGTGTTCAGACTGGTTCCTGGCCAGGTGGATTCTGGGAAGGGGAAGTGTTCGTACGACCCCAGGCGAGCCAACGCTGCGACGCTCATCAGTGAGTCTCACCCTGTTGGGTCACACTGATGCAGTGCTCTTTTCTTGCTCTTTTCTTGCGTCTTTAATATCAAACACTGTATTGTTCCCCTAGCAACAAGCCCTATCCCATGGTTTGTCTCTGTCTCTTTCTCGCTCTCTGTCTCTCGCTCTCTTTTTCTCGGTCTCTCTCTCTCTGTCTCGGTCTCTGTGTCTATGTCTCTCTCTCTGTCTCTATGTCTCTATGTCTCTCTGTCTCTCACTCTCTCACTCTCTCTCTGTCTCTCTGTCTGTCTGTCTGTCTGTGTCTCTGGGTATGTGTCTGGGTACAGAGTCTCTCACTCTCTAACTCTGTCTCTCTGTCTCTCACTCTCTGTCTCTCTCTCTCACTCTCTAACTCTCTGTCTCTCTGTCTCTCACTCTCTGCCTCTC
Organism: Molva macrophthalma; assembly: GCA_027123675.1. NCBI lineage: Eukaryota > Metazoa > Chordata > Actinopteri > Gadiformes > Lotidae > Molva > Molva macrophthalma. The sequence goes on from JAOPJO010000001.1 coordinate 16,958,948, forward strand.
TGTCTCTCACTCTCTGTCTCTCTGTCTCTCACTCTCTGTCTCTCTGTCTCTCTCTCTCACTCTCTAACTCTCTGTCTCTCTCGGCCTCTAGATGGTAACCTGTATGCGGGGGTCCACGTGGACTTCATGGGGACGGACCCCGCTATCTTCAGGACGCTCGGGGACAGGCCCGCGGTCCGCACGGAGCAGTACGATTCCCGCTGGCTCAACGGTAGCTCTCCATGTCCATATACTGTCCACACTAGATCCATATACATGTAATGATAATGGGATTTTCTTTGGCTTGGGATGGGATGTAGCTTAGTCTTTATGTAGTCTTACTCTGGTCTCAAAGACCAGTATTCACATCTTGGCAAATCAATTCTAGAGCACAATTAAATAAAGATCAATCCTCGGTGGCTCTACCCACTAGTGCGCAAACCACATAGGCAGTATGCCCTGTATCGACCCGGGTTCGATTCCCACCTCCTATGCTACCTGTCGCACCATCTCTTCTCCAACCTGCCATTCCGGTTTCTCTTCACTGTCCTGTCCCTAAAGGCAACAAAAAACCCATCAAATAAAAAAGGATCCACCTTTTTCATCATTATACATCAGTATTGATTGATAATTTAATTGAATACTCACTCCCTCACTCATTCACTCACCACACTCTTCCCCCTCACATGAATGGCCCTCTCTGACCCGTAGAGCCGGTGTTTGTGAAGATCCAGAAGATCCCGGACAGTGCGCAGGCCAACGACGACAAGTTGTACTTCTTCTTCAGGGAGAAAAGCTTGGACTCTACTGGGGGGAACAACCCCATCATGGTGTCCCGGGTGGGCCGTGTCTGTCTGGTGAGGACCCCCTAACCTAACTCCTAACCCCTAATCCTAACCCTCTTAACCTAACCCCATCATGGTGTCCCGGCTGGGCCGTGTCTGTTTGGTGAGGACACTCTACCCTAACCTCCAACCATAACCACCTAACCTAATCCCTAGCTCCTAACCCCCTAACCATCTAACAATAACTATATAACCCTAGCCATCTCAAAACAAACTGCTTAAACACTAACCACTTAACCCTATCTAACTCCTGAACACTATCCACCTAACCCTAACCGCCTAACCCTAATAACCTGAACACTACGATAGGCTAAGTTAATGAATCAGCCTGGATCTGTGGTTTTGACCCGCAGAATGATGATGGAGGTCAAAGGTCGCTGGTCAACAAGTGGACAACCTTCCTGAAGGCGCGGCTGGTGTGCTCTGTAACTGGGGGCGACGGGGTGGAGACACACTTCGACGAGCTGAGTAGGTCCACTACTAAAGGAGACCCAAACCGCTTACAGATTGGTTTGCATTAGATGGCTCCCTCTATAGGTTAAACACATGCTATTGCATGCATAACCTCTGATTGGCTGATATGATTACCGTGGTCATCTGCTGATGAAGCATGGATGGGACACACTTATCCTCTGCTTAATGAAACTGGATTGAGGGGCGTTTACCCCCTGTAAACTGCAATCCTGGCCCAGCATGAATAAAACCTGAAGGCATATTTAAAAGGAGGGGTCAGGGGGTTTGGTTCTACTTTGAATGGCAGCTTTAAGAAGCCGAGTGGAAGCTCCTTACATAGACTCTTTTAACCTGTCTGCAGGGGATGTGTTCATTCTGCCGACGCAAGACGCCCGCAATCCGGTTGTTTACGCTGTCTTCGCCACCGCTGGGTAAGCCAGATAACAGGAACACCCTTTTATGGAAGGAGATGTATTTTTCTTACTTGTGTCCTTTTCCTTCAGGTCCGTGTTCAAAGGCTCCGCGGTGTGTGTGTACGCGATGTCCGACATCAGAAATGTCTTCAACGGCCCCTTCTCTCACAAACACGGACACAACTACCAGTGGACCCCCTACACGGGCAAGATCCCCTACCCACGTCCCGGAACGGTCAGAACCTTCAGTAGTCTCAGTATTTCCTGTTTCTGTGTGAACACTAAGCCTTGTTTTTCACTCAGAGTTCTTATTGAAGATCGAAGATTCAAGTGCTTATTCCGCTTTTCAACAGCATGAACCGTCAGTGTACTAATTCAGAACAAACTGGGCAATCCTGCAAAGTCCGCCATAAACAAACCAACAGCTTGTAGCCTCATTTAATTAGCTTTTCCAAAGTTTACCGTGGTTTGAATTCAGTTTTCTTAGTGTCCGACACTGGCACAGTTGATTGCGGTTATTGCCATTTCTGTGTTGATGTTGAAATGTTGCTGTTGTAACGATGTTGCGTATGACTTTGTTGTTGTTGTAAGGTTGTTATGACAACGTGTCTATATTGTTGTTGATACCGACGTTGTTTTTGTTGTTGTTGATGATGATGATGATGCCGCGGATGATGATGATGATGATGATGTTGTCGATGACGACGACGACGACGACGAGGTCGTTGAGGAGGATGTCATCATTGTTGTTCATGTTGTTAACGCGGTCGTTGGCGCTTGTTTATTCTCCGTCTCGCCAGTGCCCCGGTGGAACGTTCACGCCGGGCCTGCGCTCCACCAAGGAGTTCTCGGACGAGGCGGTGAACTTCGTGAGGGCGCACCCCCTCATGTACCAGCCCGTGTACCCCGTGCACAAGCGCCCCCTGGTGCTCAGCACGGCGGGGGACCACCGCTTTACCTCCATCACCGTGGACATAGTGGACGCCACGGACGGGAAGTACGAGGTGCTCTTCCTGGGAACGGGTGAGTTGGGGGCCGGCCCCAGACCCTGAGGGAGAGGGCAGGGTGGGGTGGTCGGTCTGCGCCTGGTTGTTTTAGCTATGGCAGCTAACGGGCGCTGCTCAAGGCTCGCACGTGCTCGGGCGACTGCCGCACGCGGGCAACCTCGGCGCGACCTAGCAACACGGTGGCAGAGCCCTGTCGCGTACACGGTGATCAAATCAAAGGGGTGAAGGCACCATGACGTCCCCCCCCCTTAAGATCTTGTGGATTACTGATTGGGGAATTGAAGAGTGGGGCTGTGCAACCTCTCAGCTGCGGGCTGCAGCTCACCTAGCTTAGCTTTGATTCTAATAAACATTGAAATCTTGTAATTGCTCTACCTTTTGAACATTTTGTTGAACTCCACTGGTATGCAAAACAAAGGAGGTGTGTTCAGTTATGGCTTGAAAAAAGGGGGTGACCTTCATTTTGCATTATCCACAGATGTTGCATCCACATGATATTGTTTGTTAGTTGGTTGATGCATCACTCTCTGTACATTTGGTGTAATGACACATAGCGTATGTTGCAGAGATTTATACCTAAAAGATTGTTTGCAACATTGTTGCACGGCGTGCACAAGGGATTCAGACAGACCACGCAGAGGCATGTTGAGGCCTTTATCCTGTGTATTTGGTCCCATTAGGCGTTTCACAATTGAGTGAATACTTTAATCCAAAGCGACTTACAAGGGATGCTGAGAACAATCAAAGAATGCCATATTATTGGAGGTTTAAAATGTTTACCTTTTTATAAAAGGTTTGAACTAACAGGAAACAATTCTTTTCTCAAATTTCACTTACGGATGTGCTTTGCTTATACGTGGTTAGCATAATGACAGTTTTACATAACCTACAATCACGGACTTGTGTTTTAAGCACTGTTTGGATTTGAGAGACAAACAGTTTGAGGCTCAGTATTCTGTTTGTTATGTTTAACATCTAACTTGCTATAAACAGTTGCAGTTAAGCAGTACAAAGCTAAAAGAGTCTTTTTCCAGATCGGGGGACGGTGCAGAAGGTCATAGTTCTTCCTAAAGACGCCAGCAGCACGGAGCAGCTCATCTTGGAGGAGGTGGAGGTGTTCAGGGTAACGCCATCACTTTCATTCTATTTTTTTACCTTCACTTTTAACGGGACATCACATTGGGAACTTTAAAGTCCCGATCTTAAATCCCGCTTATTAACCATCACTCCATCTCCCGCGCGTTTCTCGCAGACTCCGACAACGATAAAAACAATGAAGCTTTCATCTAAACGGGTAAGCGACAGGTTTACATTTCTCATTCAGCATTCGACTATGGGGACAATAAAGAAGCGAGTTCGGTGGTTTCCGTACGTTTGCCTTTTGCTTCCGATCTGCAGCAACAGCTGTACGTTTCGTCGGACTGCGGGCTGACCCAGGTGTCCCTGCACCGCTGCGGGGTCTATGGCCGGGCCTGCTCCGACTGCTGCCTGGCCCGGGACCCCTACTGCGCCTGGGACGGAGAGACCTGCGCCTCCTTCACCCCCTCGGCCAAGAGGTCAGGGGTCAAACACGTAACGCGGTTCAAAGGGGCTCCCTTGGGCTCCCTCACCTCCGCGACTTGAATTTATTATTTTATATATTTACTTGTTTTTTTTTAAGGTTCTTTTAAATGTTCTAAAATGTTAGAATGTTATCATGTTATGTTATCAACATTCTACAAAATTGTCAAAATCCTCCTCACCGTTTTCTAAAATGTGTTGTTTGTCTTGTTTTTCAGGCGGAGTAGAAGACAAGACGTCAAGCATGGAGACCCACTGCGTCAGTGTCGAGGCTTCAACTCTAAAGGTACCGTGATCGACATGACAACCATATTATAGAATATCAACTGCTACACAGGAAGTCTAAATCTAAATGAAACACAAATTCAACTCATTCAAACCAAGTACGTCGGAGGCTCTTCCTGCCGTCAAAGTTTATCTGACAAACGATCTACAGGAAAAGGACAGGAATGAGATAGCAATCCAAAACGTTGAATCAAACAGCTCGGGAGACCTTGTTGTGTCTGTGTGGGTGTATCTCCAGTAGAAAAGCGTCTCCGCGAGGCTGTGCAGTTCGGCGTGGAGGGCAGCAACGTGTTCCTGGAGTGTCAGCCGCGCTCCCCGCAGGCCAGTGTCAAGTGGGTGCTGCAGAAAGATGGCCGCCGGAAGATGGTGAGTAGTACCGGTAGCACCACAGTCCGCAGACAGGCTTCACCCAATCCACTACGCTGTCCGGCCCCCCTATCTTACACACATTAAAGGGCCCCTTTTTTTCCCACCGGGGGCCATGTTGATTAGCCATTACGAGCCAATTTAAAATCGACCCGTTAGTGACATCACACGTGGGAGTGTCCACCCAATGTATGATAGGATTGTAGTGTCATTGAGTGTTCTCTCACTCCTTGGATTTTTAAAGTTTTTTCAATGGGTTCGAGACCAGACTAATCGTCCGAAATGTGAACTTCGGGATATCTGATCTTCAGGAGATCCGGGTGGTCTCACAGGGCTACCGTTTAGCTTAGAGAGGCAAACATTCGAAGCTAGGCTCCGCATTGAGTACGCGATGTGTGTATCCTCCCTCCCCCAGCTGAACCGGGAGCACGAGGTGCTGAAGACGGGCCACGGGGTGCTGCTGAAGGGGCTGGTGCAGGCGGACGCCGGCGTCTACCACTGCCAGGCCACCGAGAACAACTACCGCCACACGGTGGCACGCATCGCCCTGCGCATCCTGGACCGGGAGATAGTGGAGGCGCTCACCGCCACGGACGACCCCCCGCTCCACCAGCAGCAGGAGACCGCGTCCGCCTCAGCCCCCCGGATGCTCACCCCCCAGACCGCCGCCTCCTTCTCCTCCTCCTCCTCCTCCTCCCAGGCGGAGGTCCGTCTCATCGGCCAGTACTGCCGGGCCTACCTGGAGGAGCTGTGCCCCGGCCAGACCACCAAGCGCACCCACCGCCGGCATGCAGAGGCTGGAGGCTCCGGCTGCAAGCCCCCCTCCGCCTCTTCCTCCTTCCCACGTAGGCTGTAACCACGCCCACCTCCTCCCCCACCCTCTCATTCCTCCAGGCTAGCACATGGCTAGCACATGGCTTGCACACTGCTAGCACATCGCTGACACATCGGTAGCACACCGCTAGCACATCGCTAGCACATGCCCCCCGGATCATTGCTATCACTAGTCAGACTGTACGGCTCCACCGGCAATCCAGCAGCGCACAGTTCATAGTCGTGATCGAGAATGTACACATGCTACCGCCGATTTTTCCAAAATGACACCTAACGATGATAAGAGAAGATAAGATTTAACACAAACAACATATAAATATAAATGTGGCTTGTTGGGATCTGCACATGGGAACAAAATGTAAAGGGACTAAAGAAGTACTCACAAGTAATCATTGACTTGTTGCACAAAACACTTCACCCCTTCATTTGTTGAAACTGTAAAGAAATATTTTTTTTTCCCATTAACTAGTGATCAAGGGTAAAGCGTGTAAAAGGAACATATTTTATATTGTATTACTTTAAATAAGGGTGATTTTGTTTGTGCTTTGTTTTTAATGGACCATTTAGTATGACGAATAGTGTCCTATTTTCTTTAAGTTTTACCAAAATGGAAATATTTTTAAGTCTACCTATTTTTATAAAAAAAATAAAAAGTTATACATATTACACATATAAAAAATACATAGTGGTACAGGCGCAATGATGGAGGCAGTAAAAAAAAGTGTGTGGTTTGTCAAAATTATTTCTGTATTAACAACTATTTAACAATAATTTTAAATATATATTTCAATGAGGATGCTGTTATTAATATTATGGGATACGTCATCCCTGCATTGAGCTGGTGACGCAATCTCTAAACGAGGTGATTCGATTTTGTTGTAAAGTAACATTTGTGTGTTGTTTTTTTGCCATACTTCTAGATACTGAACTTTAATTCAACGTGTTGTGCTTTTTTATTTGTAGTTGATCTACATTCATTATTCTGTGTAATGCTTGTTGGGTTGCTGTGCTCGTAGTGGCTTAAGCCATATTGTTCATAATAAATATCTCGACTACTGCCTTCTATACAAACTTGAGTGGATCAGTGTATTACGATATGGGTCGTATCATTTTTGTTTAAACTGACTCAAGATATCAACATTGTTTTGGTTTCACCTACGTTTGTCTCTCTGCACTTGTTCATAACCACTGTCACAAATATACAATTATTGTCATTTCAATAAACAATGTAATACTACAAAACTACTCGGCTATATGGAGTTACAATTTACGTTGGACAGAATATGTAACAAATTAATGTTTCAAATCAGAAAACCATCGGTCGCTGAGATCTGTGCCACCTTCTGACTCGGCAGGTCAGTATCCATGGAAACCAGGATGCGGAAGTTCCAAAAGTGTTGGGGGGGCAATAGCTTCAGGTATGGCATCAAAAACATTGTTCAACTCTTTACACGTATCACCCAGGCCATGGTTGGAATGACATACATTTTAGTCAAGTGTAATTGTATATTCATTTAATTTTTCTGTTACCTTTGTGCAGTGATGCTCATGGAAGCATATTAAAATCATATTCATTCATAAAGATCACATAATAAAACATTTTCCAATCAATACTCCTTGAGGTGGAGGAGCATAGAGGGGACAGTGGTTGGCGACTTGGCATCCCACTATTCTTCCACCTGAGATAAAACTCTTTGGTGGCACTTCAGAGAATAACTGCAACTTTGAAGCATCAATAAATAAAAGTTTATAGTGAATAATAATAAAATTAAAAGTTTATAGTGAATTCCTCAATTATAAAGCATTGTTCCTACATGAATACTTGCGTGTGTAAGCAGTATAGTTTGTCAAATTATTAACTTGCTTAATAAATTCCTATAAACCATTATTGCAATTTATTTTTTGTATCATTTATAACTGATTGTGAATTGCTTACTAATGAGTATTCATGTAGGAACGCTTTATAAATGAGAAATTCACAATCAATTCACGATTCAGTACTACTTTACCAATGCTTCAAAGTTGCTGTTATTCTAAAGTGCTACCAACACAAACATGAGTCTGAATCAACATCTTAAAAAGAAAATGACAAATCTTGAAAAAGAAAAACTAGGACTAGGAAAGACTAGGTGCAAATTACTCTGATTTCCGGGTGGGATATTGCAATTTTTCTTTGTTAGCATGAAACAAGCTGCAACATGAAACCACAGTGGGCTGGAGTGTGTGTAGCTACAGGCAAGCTAATTTAAAGTATGTTGCTGCCTTAGTAATGGCTGTTAGTGCGATCGGCCCCTGGGGGCCCTGTGCACGAGGACCCTGCATGCAGATGGACACAGTGAGGTTAAAAAGGCATGGTGAGGCTTTGTTGTGGACATCGCTGCTTCTTCTGTAGACTCTACGCTTTCTGGATCATAACCTGGAATTTACCTGCACACACAGACAGTAATATAAATGACAACATTTGATTTTGAACACTTGCTAGTGTAGCTAATTCGATGAATACCGAAGTAAATAATAATGATCTAATAATCTGATTTTATATTATTACAATTTTGTGCAGCTGGCACAAAAGGCTACGATTAAAACACATGCACAGATGTTATGAGAGAACTCTACTTTCTAAGACCAACAATGGCAAATTATTAAACAAGACTAACTGTCAAATCTGTCAGAGGAATGGTTCTTCTCTATAATAAAAGACTGATATAGAATGCTGCTGTTTAAGAACTAAAACATTGTTATGGTTTCTTACATGCAGGCATGCCGGCCACCTCGGCTGTGACCACACTCTTCAATCCCAGGTCGGACAGCCCCCCCCTCACCAGACCACAGGTGAACGCCAAATACTGCAATACACAACACCATATAATTCATACGGTTTTGCACAAGGTTGTTTTGTTCACTATATGTTGTATAGTCTTTAACAATCTCATATAAAAGGTCTTGATAATGACACCAAGTCATTCCCATGGCAATTTCATGCTCTCTTTTTAAATGGATATAACATGTAGTACATGCATTCAAACTGAATACACTTACCTTGGGGGCATGTTCCAAATACTGCTTCCCAGCCGACAGCTGACTGAGTAATCGGAAGCTATTGTCTTGTAGTACGTAGATTCCCTGGGATGGAGAGGAGTATCATAGCATTATAAAGATCTGTGGCTATTAAGGGAACTCGTCAATGACATTCATAATGAAAACATGTATCTTGATTAGATATACAGATCACAACAAACATGTGCGAGTGCTTCTTACAAAAAGTCAAATGTTCTCATCATTTTCTTGTGGATCTAATCCATTTAACAGTCAATTTGGACTTACTTGGTGGTTGGTTCTGAGGTTATCAATTTGCTTTTTGAATAAACAAGTCCAAAAGTCCTTGCAGATGAATTTCATAACGTCCAGCTCGTCTTTAAAACGTGGTGTTTCTTTGGTGAACCTACATTACCAGGGAGACATTAAAATACAATGGATGTAGTAATACATCCATTACAGCAATTCAAAATGTACCTCCACTATGTTATTTCCAAACTGGTCGTATAGAGTATAACCCGTTCGCATCATAGACACTATATAACTGACATACAACAGAATGCTATCTCAGTTACCTCTCTATGAGTCCTTGACCGACCCTAAATCCCATGGCTTCAAGTTTGGTAATGTTTTTACCGTTCTCCTGTGGAGACCGTACACCAACATAGATGTCAGTAGCCGAAATTAAAGGCTAATGGCAACGATAAGATGTACTTTATTAATAATACAGAGAGATTCCTACCGTCTCTCCATTTCCACCAGATTTATAAATGTACTGTATTAATTCATTGTGCAAAAACTGAAAAAGTGCTTCGTCTGCCATTTGTGAGGCTGATGTTAACGTTTGGTCTAACGTTACAGAAGAGAGGAAAGTGTCACCGTAAAGAGTTATCAATGCTGAATAACAGAAATACTGAAGGTTGAAATGACCCTTCGGTAAGACTACATGTTTTTAAATACAATGTAGGATGTAGTAAGAGGTCATGTCTTCCTCTCTGAAATGAAACACTTTACTGTAGAATACAAAATAAACATCTGACTGGAGGGGTCCTGATTGAAACCACGGAACGGCCGTATCACTGCATGAGCTATATGGTTGACGATAATATATACGCTTTATGAAATTACACTACTTACATTATTGGAACCGATCATTTAAACTGTATATTTAAGAAAGAACAGTTCAGAAGCCATCGACTGCTATATGTATTATAGCAGTCCTGTTGTATAAGGAATAATGTTCAGGCAGGTAACAGACGACTATATTGTTGGCTGTTTACTTTTTGTTAGAACTTTATTTATACAAAGCAAAAAGCAACAATTCACAATTTCAATTTTTAATATAAAAAATAAAGACAAATCTGTTTATCCGCACCTACCGTTCAATATTTTGGTTAAAATTTCGTCATATTGAACGGATTGTGATCATGATTGTTATGAGCAAATACCAATAATATTTAAAGTGCTGATCAAGATATTTTTTAGAACTTAATAATATACCAATCGTTCCTTATGTATAATGGATGAACAATTCCAAGAATATCTGATGATGAAAAAACAAATACGCTACATAAACAAAATAAATAATAAAAATGAATAACACATGCATAATACGAATTATGTATACATGATCCATTAAAGCTAGAGCAAAAGAGACTGCTGTATTGTTCAAAAGCTAAGGAACTAATCTTACAACAGTGTAAATGTAATTTAATTTGGTGATCCTCACAAGAAAGATGACTTTCTAATGGAACCACATGAGAACAGTTTTACACTTTTCTCTTGTGCTCCTTATCCTCGTCTTCACTGTTAAATGATCCTAAGAGTCCAATAAATAACCGTATTATTATACAATGACCAATTCACTTATTAAATTCACTAGCGTGCTAAGGTGCTCATTTTTATTTAACTTGGCATTCTTGCAATGTAGTAAAAACAATGTAGGCCTAATTGGGAAAAAGGTTGCTAACCTAGTAAACATTGTGACCTATAACAATAAAAAAAGACTTGTTTAAACTTTTAATACTGAGCTACACATTTTTAACACATTTAACACTGCATGAAGTATGTGTAGAACTGCAATAAAAAAAATCCAAATCAAAACATTTCTGTTTAACTGTGTCCAATCCTTCCAGACTCCAGACCTAGACAAAACAAATGCATATTAGCAAAAAACATCTAATTTAATTATATGTATTAGAGGAAAACGATTCAAATAAACCTTTCAAGTGGTTTATCTATGGTTTTTTTAGCCTTTGTAAGAGGATGAAAGTCTAAATACCACTTATTATCCGTCACCTTTAGATATCGCTGTTGAATTCCTCTGTCGTGTACTTCCCAAACGACTCGCCAGAGGCGGACTGACGGAAGCTGGACGCGATCTCGTCGAAGGTGCGGCCCTTGGTCTCCGGGACCTTGAGGTAGGTGAACACGAAGAAGCCTAGCAGCAGCACCGTGAAGATGATGAAGACGTAGGGGCCACACAGTTGCTACGGTAACAAAATAGACGTGGAACACGGAAAAGTCAGTCAAAACATTCAATCTGTGTTGACATGACGGTTCCAAGCAGAAGTTAATTTGAGGGTTTGAAGAGTTATTGGAAAAGAAAGTTGGCTAGGCGAGTATACAAAAATAGGTTAATACCAATTTGTTTTCCCAATTGATTATTTTTGTGAGTGGACCTTCATTGGGAAGCTCCTTTTAGGAGCTGGCAGCAATAAAGTTTTTGCTCAGAATTGAATAATGCCAAATGCAACCAAATACCTGATAAATGTCTTTCAAACATCCAAGTATTGTTAATAGGATTCCAAACCTCTATCAATCATTCAATCAAACTAATAATCAATCAATGTATAGATCGATAAGTCCCCATGTACCTCAACATACTGGAAGCCCATGCCCACGAGGAAGTTTGCGGACCAGTTGGAGAAGCCGGCCACAGCCATGGCTGCTGGCCGGGGCCCCTGGCTGAAGAGCTCGGTCACGATGAACCAGGGGATGGGGCCGGGGCCGATCTCAAAGAAGGCCACGAAGCAGAAGATGGCTGCGATGCTGACGTAGGACATCCAAGCCAGTTGGTCCTGCGGGGAGGATGCGCAGCAGGGAGGTGAGTGACTGAGTGAGTATTCACTTTTATTCACCAGAGCGACATACTGTGATTCAGATGCAGGTCATCAAGACGCACGTAGACATCTTTTCTCAAGGATGCCTACCGGTACACTGCAGACATTGGGGATCGGGCTGTGTTGTGTGCCCTCTCGTTCAATTTAATTAAATCAACTACACTGCTTTGCTATAACAAGACATAGCAAGTGTTTTACTCTCACAAGATAATTTCCATGACAGAAGGGTGTAGAAGATGTTTAAACACAGGTGCTTCAGGCCAGGACAATTGGTAGCCTACTACATCAACTTGCGAGAGAGAGGAAGGTAGATTAGGAGATTTAGATATCACCTTAATCTCTTTAAGGTTTGGAACAATGTAGTCCCAGACTTCCTGGCTACTTAAGTATTGGCGAGTTCACTTAAAATGCTAAGTAGAGTCTCTAAGCATCTGTGGCGGCATTTGGCCCAGGATGTGGCGGCATGTGGTTCAGGAGGTAGAGCGGGTTGACTGGTAACCAGAAGGTTGCTAGTTCGATCCCCGCTTCCTCCTTGCTGAGTGTCGAGGTATCCCTGAGCAAGACACCTAACCCTCACTAGTCCAGACGAGCTGGCTGTTGCCTTGCATGTTTGACACCGCCGTGAATGTGTGTCTGCATGGGTGAATGTTAGGCAATATTGTAAACAATTTGAGTGGCCACTGGTTAGAAAAGCATTACACAAATGCAGTCCATTTAATCATCTAATACAAAGCATTGCTTTTAGATGGATACGT
>JAOPJO010000001.1:16978495-16991873 GCA_027123675.1 Molva macrophthalma
ATATACACTATATAATACACAATATAATAAAATGACCAATCATTAAAATAGATATAGAGGTTAGCCTTTAGGAAAGAGCAGGTGCTTCTTCGCTCGTGAAGACCGACAACATGCGTGTTTTAACCGACCCATCAGTCATACAACTGGACCGATATTAACTATATGCCTATTAGTATTGATCGCGAAAATTACCTGATCGCTGCACTCCATAGTGGCTGTTGGTAGTAAAATATTATATAAGTCGGTTTCAGCTTTTAATAGCACAGATACTAAGCTTGTAGTCTTGCTAGATGGCGCAGAAAGTAGGAAATCCAATGCAGACTCGGCTACTTGTAAAAGTGTCCCCCGTTCTGAGTTGAAGTTAAGATTGGTTTCAATTTAAATTCCATTTATCCTTTTATCCAAGACATATTATTGGTTTCTTCTATTTGTATCTCGCTCCCAAGTGGACGGGGCGTGTAAACCGGGATGTGTTTATCTCGGCACACAATGGCTCTTCAGTGTTAGAAATAAGCAGGTTAATGTCATTAGAGGAACGTTGTGTGCTTCTGATTGGCTGCGGATAGAGAGCGCATTTACAACCGGACGGTGAATCCGGCTTTATGCTGATTGGAAGAACGGGGAGGAGATAAAAACTCACGGTGACTTACTAACTAACTTACTGTAAACTGTAACTGCAGATTCATACTTTTTAAGGTTTACATGGGCTTATTGATTTGTCTCCGTAAATTCAGTTAATTTTTCCGGTTGGGTTTATTAATCTGCTGGGTTTTCCCAACATATTTATTAATAATACTATATCATTTAAACTCCTTATAGTCGGGTTTTAAACAAACTAATTGAGGGCAAAAGACCACTAAAGATTCCGTTTACTTTGTGCAATTCGCCAATTCAATGAACGTTTCATTGATGAATCTTCAATGCAACCGATGCATCTGTAATGTAATTTTTTGGGGGTCCCAAAAAGGAATACCCTCCAATAAAAAGGAGTGTTGTATTGAGAGTCGTGTTGCTATTGGATCGCTCGTTGGGGTTTCACCGACCAATAGGAGAGAGCTATATATCTCTCTCTGTTTTTGACTCGAGCAGACCCGTAGAGCGGTACATGCTGTTGGAATAGTCTAATGTTGGATTTAAAGGGGAAAGCGAGAAATTAACTTTGAGAGTGAATAACTCACAAACTTTCCGGCTGCGGGTCTAACGGGTGCGTGCTTTTGCTCTGTAATGTAATTTCACGGCGGAAAATAAATAAACGTGTTGCATGGACCGCGCTGTCGCCTGGGTCGGTGGCAGAGAAAAGAAAGCGTTGTTTGGAGTTGAACAAAGAGGTGTGCTTTCTTTCCTTCCCTCAGCCATTGTCACGGCGGATGATATACAAGCGCCACTCTAATGAATGAAACACGTTTGGTTTGCATTGCATTGTAAAAGTACGGCAACTGTCTAAAACCGTTCATTAATGTTATACCAGAGATGTGTATACATACGCCTTAGTTCTGTTAAATGTGCACATACAAAAATCTGGCAATTCAGGAGACTACAGGTTAAACCCTGTTTTTTTTATACTAATAAATCGTGTTCCATGTTTATGTTGCGCACGTTTTCAGTTACAATCATCCCTCTACGATACAATGAAATCAAATCAGTTTTGCGAGCAGTTTGTTTGCAATTCTGCTATACTCTACTGTTGCATTGACTAGCCTTGAACTCGAAAATGGACTACATTGAAAAGCCGCCCCCTAACATGCTGCTATCATTCTGAGTGCACAGCTGTGTGTCTACTGAGCTTGTGTTTATTGTTTGTATTGTCATTGTCCTCAACAGGTTACGGTGCTTAATGCGACACGACCCTGTGCGGGTTTGGCCCCAGTCATGACCTCCGGGAACGGGAACAACGCACCCTCGGTAACTGGCAGCGTCCCACAAAACGGCAAGAGCACCAGAGTACCCCGGCCTGTCGTGAAACCGCCGGTCCTCACCCATCTTATTGAGGGGTTTGTCATACAAGAGGGCGCCGACCCGTTCCCGGTGAGTAGTATAGCGTGGTAGTAACAACAACAACAACAACAACAACAACAGCAGACAATAACTCAATTTAAGACCTTGTAATTCCACTTCCTAGACACAGGAGGGCGCACAGCACCAGTTGCACTGACTGATGGATGAACATGAAAGTAGTTAGTCTCTAAAAATGTATTAATGTAGGACCCAAGCGTTGGATGTAGAGGGGATATTAATAGAAACATCAAAACCATTCTCAGTACATTTGGCATCAAGGTAAACATTTAAAATTGTTAATGCATTTTTAACAGTGTGATGGAGGCCCACATAATGCATTCTACAGCATTGACTCCATAGGGAAACGGTAAGGGCTGTGTAGCATTACGCTACGTCATCAGCAAGTAAACACAGATGCATTGAGGAACTTTGTTTTTAATCTTGGCGCCTAAGGGCAACGGTGATGATAGTCTGCCACTGGGTAAGAACAACAAGGTATCGTTTGCATCTGAAGTCCTCTGTGTGGGACCGTCTGTAGGTGGAGCACCCCTCGTTCTCCATCGACGCCCTGAGGAGATGCAGGCGCCAGCCGGGCGCCCAGAGCCCCAGAATCTCCACCAAGATGGAGGAGTTCTCCTCCAAGGGTAAAACCCTGCAGTGATCGTCACATGCTCAATGGGGTCACATACTAAACCAGCGCCTATCGCCTAGCAAAAGAACCGTGCAACTAGGACTCTAGTGTTCTGTTCAAAAAGTACTTTATTATACCATGCAACTAGTACTTACCATGCAACTAGTACTTACCATGCAACTAGTACTTACCATGCAACTAGTACTTACCATGCAACAACCAGTACTTCAGTGTACCATGCAACAAGTACTTTAGTATACCATGCAACAAGTACTTTAGTATACCATGCAACCAGTACTTCAGTGTACCATGCAACAAGTACTTTAGTATACCATGCAACCAGTACTTCAGTGTACCATGCAACCAGTACTTTAGTATGTCATGCCACTATAACTTTATCTATAACACTATAACACTATAACCATGCAACTCATTCTTTAGTGAACAATGCAACAAGTACATTGTACATATGCAAATGTTAGTTACTTGTTCTTACTTACTGTTGTGTTGTGTTTTGCACTTGCTAATGTTTACTTCCTGTGTGTGTTGTGACTCAGAGCTGAGGGGCCTGCAAGGGGGGCCCATGCTAACCTGTGAGCTGTGTGGAAAGGTGGACTCAGCTCACATCTTCAAGGGGTCCAAGAGGTTCTGCTCGATGCTGTGTGCAAACCGGTACGGGTGTGAGGCCAGAGTGGGAAATGTTCTTATTTTCAGATTCTTACTTTTCATTTTCTGTTCACATTTGTACGTGATATAGCTGATATTGCTACTGTTGGCTGTGTACTTTATAGTTGTCCATATTTCATTCTATTTGAAGATTTCCACTGGTGTTTTATTTTTGAATCAATATATGTATTGCTATGTACGTAATATGTATGGGTTACGAATGGTTCTTCATTTTATTTTTGATATATAGTGTTTTATCTACATAGATAAGGGCCACTGTCTCTGTCTTTGAGACAATTCTTTTGTATCTTTTATTTTCCAGCTACAACATGAGCTGCACCAAGCGAGTGGGTCTCTATCCAAACCGCAGAAGCACCCTGGAGGACCTGAACAAAAGCCAAAGACAAAACGGAGAGCAGAAGAGTTTAGAGTCTAAAAACAAAGTGAGTATAGAATGGTTGGAGGCGTTGTTTTGTCAATGTTGTGTTGGTCTGATTTCAAGTACAATTTCCCTTTGTTACTGCTGATTTGGGTTAAAAAACACCAGTTGTTTGACTTGTGTCACATTGCTGTTAACAAACAGGACTCAATTCAGATTGTATATATTTATTTATATTTTTTGGCTCTGCTCCAAGCAGGCCCGCCAAATCATGTTTCTACACTTCCAGATGGTTCCTAACCTAATTCTTAACCCTAATTGCCCGAATGGGATTAACCAAATACCCACTCTCCATACCGTGCTGCAGCTAGTCAGCCACCAGCCTTCTTTGTATTCACTTTTAACCAAAACCAACAAACTCCTCCGTGGCTCTCCTCAGGCGGCGGTGTTCGAGCGGAAACCCACGCCCGGCGTCTTTCCCTCGCCGCGCTTCGTCCGCAGGACGTCCCAGGGTTCGGAGTTCGGACGCCGCTCGGTCGACCCGTTCGACGGACCGGCGTTGCCCGAGTCGCCCGCCACGGCCGGCTCCGTCCCCTCCACCCCCCAGCGCCTGAAGGAGTGGGGGGGCGGCGACGGCTACGACCTGCCCGCCTTCCCGCTGGCCCTCCTGCCGCGGGACCCCGGCGCGTGGGACGTGGAGAACGTGTACCGGTTCATCAGCTCGCTGCCAGGTGAGGGCCTCCAGAGAATGAATATTCATTCATTCATTCAATAAACAGAGGGATGGGCTAGAGGCTAGGTGGGTTTGACTCGCAGCAGAAAGGTACTGGGTTCGATCCTCAAGATCTGAACTCCACCTGAACGTTTTATTTCTGCATGATTCTGTCTCAGGGAAATGTCATTTCTGCACATTTTTGTGTGTCAGGCTGCTTGGAGATTGGGGAAGAGTTCCGCTCGCAGGAGATCGACGGGCAGGCCCTGCTGCTGCTGAAGGAGGACCACCTGATGGGGGCCATGAACATCAAGCTGGGCCCCGCGCTAAAGATCTACGCCCAGATCTGCCTGCTGAAGGACTGCTAGCCCTCCTCCTAGAACCACCTCTGACCTCACAGGAGACGGGCTGGGACTATGGCCCGTGTTGTCTTTTCCTGATGAATTCAGACCCTTTTCTTATCAAATGTTATTTAATTTTTTATGTTTATGCCATCCCTAGCCTTGTAGCCTTGAAGAGGGACATTGGCTCAATGTTGAGATCAGCTGTTTTATTTACTTGTTACCACTTGTACTGTGACACAATCTTGGGAAAACTTGAGCCTTGTGAAAAGCGATTACACGTTTGTTTTCAACCTGGGACAATATTTGCCAGGGTCTTACTCTGGTGATGATGCTGTTGTGATATGTGTTTTAAAATGTTTAAATTACTGTTTAAAGTTATTGCCTTAAGGGAGGTCATTGGGCCATATTTGACACTGTTTGATAAGGAAAGTAAAAAAAAAAATTGTAAAACCTTAAACAAAAAAAGTGCATTTTAAATTTCTGTTTCATGAATAGGATGTCTGTTTAGACCTCATTTAAACACAGGGTGAATAAAAGTTGCACTCAAAGAAGCATTTGCAATCAAATTAACTAACAATGTATGTAATAGCTTCAGACAGGAAGCACTGGGGGCCTCCCCATGTGTTCAAAAAGAAAACAGGAAGAGAGTTTGTGTCCAATGGGTCTGATTCACCAAGTAGCCATCTTGGTTCTAAAAGTAGCTGTGTGAGGCAATGAAGATGGCCGCCCAGTGTATAAGGCCCATTGAAATGATACAACAGAGTGTGGAAAAAGTTAGCATTTTAGTCATAAGCCAATAAACGTATGTATTGCGAAGGACCAACCCTATGTGAAAACGACATTTGAATAGTATGTCTAGTTGAGGCCTAAACAATAGGCCGTGGACAAACAACTCAACTGAAACAGTTTTCTGCGAGATGCATTCTGGTAAACTACAAGTGGGTTACTGTGTTTTGTAGATTTGATTTGTTAGGTCACCTACACCAAAGTCAGAATATTCTATTGAATTTAGACATTGTTAGGGCACAGGGTACACTTTAGATTACAATGATAAACTTAGGTTATATATTTTATTATCGTCACCGTGGCAGAACTTCTGAAAGTCTTCAAGTATTAATTTATATGTAATACCTATAAAAAATGTACGAAGGGATTGAATTTAGCTTGTTTTACATTTGATAGACTGTTACAATAACAAACATAGTGATGGTTTTGGAAGTTAAAATTGGCTTTCAATTGCTGACATTTTGTTTTACTCTGTTTCTTGTCTCATAGTAGTTTTGTGTCTTTTATCCTAAATAAAATCCTGAAATCTTCCAACGGTTGTCATCCATGTGTGAGGCACATGCAAAGGCTGAAAGGTTCTGTGTTCTACCCAACCCCTACCTGGTTCCTAATGACATCATATCTAAATCAAATCATTCCACTAAGTTGCTTTGGATAAACGCATCTGCTATATGATAATAGTAAATAGTACAGTTTGGATAGACCCTCTGCTGTCCAAGTGGGTAACAGTTGAGTTGTCAGCTAGAGGGAGCTGGAGTTGTGACACTGCAAAATGGTGGTACATCATAATCATGTTTATTAAAAAAAAACAGCATGGTAAAAAAAGCCTTATTAGAGATGTTTTGCACACAGATAACCTGTAAAGGGTCACATGACTTAGCATCATGGTTATGGGCGGAGCTACAACAAGGTAATCTGGAAGTGGAGGGAAAGTAGATAAGACAGGAAGAGAGAAGAAAAGGAGTCTGGTGTGTTGGAACTGCATTTTTTTGCCAACACAAACCCACCAGCTCCATGTTGAACATTAGATTCATATGAGTTGAGTTTGTAGGTGACAGTCCTTGTGAGTATTGTGTGTGGAAGTAAAGACTTCAGGACTGGTATAGGCCAAGCTCATCTCCTCTCTCCTGGTGATGGTGAGTTAATTATTTCTCTTCATGCAATGCATTGCTGTTTGGCTGTCATTGCAATGAGTTTTGGGAATCTGGGAATTCTATTTTGTAAAGCATTGTATTTTGATTGGACGCAGGCTCTTTAAAAAAAAATGTGGACTGATCCTTCATTTGTTTTTACAAATGAAATTCTTTTCAGTAATTCTTTAGCTTTAATTGTTTTGATTTCAGTATAACGCAGAGGAGTGGGATGAGGGCTCAGGGATGAGGGATGAGGCAGCGTTGTCTTTTCAACAGCCGGTGCAGGCGGCCGTTTCGCAGATCTCACAAGCGTTTGACCTGGTAGCCAGATTCTCTGAGGAAAAACCACAACAAACGTATTAGTCTCGTGAAACTCACATGTGCTTGCACACTGGCCCAACAAACGCCAAGATCAGGTCAGGCCTCATACCCCTTGGTGGTTGTTGTCTGTTGTCTGTTGTCGGATGATTTTTATCGTTGTCTGTTGTCGGATAACGATTTTTATTGCTGAACATGTCAATTCGGTGTTAGCCAACTTCTCGACATTCTGTTGGGTCATTTTGGGGGCAAGTGTGCAAGCACCCTAAAGTTTAAATTCACTGATATTTCAAAAAAGACTTTCATGTTTCGGACACATCCAATAACGCGTTGATGTCCGACCAAAATATGTTAAAACTATAGTGAAATTCCCCTTCAAATCGAACTTTAACTACTGACAGACAGACAAGACAGGCAGACAGACCGGCAGAAGGGAAAGTAGTGTGATCAAGACCGACAGACATGACAGTAGCCAGATGGCATGCGGCAGGCCTACCTAGGTTGGCGAAGGCCTTCCCAGCATTGGGGTCCTGACACAGGGGTCGGAAGTCGTCCGGCAGGGCGGGGTTGGAGCACACGGCGGGCGTGCCGCTCTGGGCCGTACTTGGAGAGCGAACTGCGTCAGAGTTCGCCTCCTGGTACTGGGCCTCTTTCAGAGCTTGCCATAGCCCCTTCACAGCCTCCAGAGGAAATTTGTATTCTCCCTCCTGCAGCAAGCACAGAACCCCACTCCCATTAAATAACAGCGCTATCAATAACTCTAGTCAAGTCACTTGACTAAATTGTAATTGCTCCACAAAAGTGACTTGACTAAACCCTAGTTCATGGCTGACGTCATTAAGGAGCAGGTCCTTGTTAGGGCATTTTGCTTAAGGATGCTGACAGGTAGGCTGTGGACATTGGGATCAAACCCAGAACCCTGGTCACTATACTGCATTACACTATCCTGTCCCCAGTATACTTTTAGTGGCAGAGGTAACAATGCAACACAAGATACATTTTATTAATATGAATTTAATTTTAAATTGTTTTAATTTCACCTTATGCATGTCTTGCATTGTTCAAGAGGTATAGGCTATCTGCTGGAAATGAAGAATACGAATCTGTGTAATGAACTAGGACAACACAAAAGAGTACTACACACTACTATGAATAATTATCATATGATGGTCGATTCAAGTTAATTATGAAAACAGTAAAATAACGCAATGTTGTTCTTACCGAGACGGTCACACGATGAAGGCACGATGCCACGTGTAGGACGGTGACGGCTACGGCAACCGCGATGATCCACTTCATTGCGCTGATTTATTTAATTTTAAGACGCCAACAGCTGCCTTGTTGTGGTTCTCTTCGTTTGTCAGTAGGCCGTGTTGAGCAATGCATTCCCACACCGCCGTTTATAAAGGGTTTGGCACTAAGGCTAGCGTTGCCAGTTGGCTAATCATTAACTGTTGACCCCACTGACATAAACATTTGGTTCACACCTAAGTTTTGGTTCAATGTTGTTCCCAGGCGTTGTTGGGGAAAATAAATACAGAGGGAAGTGTAACTGTACACAAAATTGTGTAAGTCGAGTGAAATATTGATGCCATATATTTAATAAATTATTAATGAATAATGAATTGAGTGTGTATATATATATATACTAATTGACCTTGATGATAGGACACTGGACTGGCTCGCCTCAACGGAGCTGAAGGTCTAAGGACATACGCCAGAAGAATGCATGAATTAATTAATGATTGAATTTTTAAGGTAATAGCTGTTGAGCTGAATCATTGACATTAAGTCGGTGAAATAGGTTGAGTTTAAAGAGGTAAATATAATCATAACAAATTTATTTAAAACATTTTCAATGAAAATTGTTTTCATGAAGGCTATATATGCAATTTACTAATATTCTTGCTTTTTGACTCATTTTATTTTCTATTTTAACACAGTCCTATATATTGAGCAGAGCAATTCAGAAAGAAAATCTCAGGGATTAATAAAGTAGTCTGAATTAACAGTTGAAAGGTCAGTGTTAAAACGCTGTATGTATACAGTCAGACAGATTGAGGCAGTAAACGGTAGAGACTTCCCTCCTGCTAATCATATTTACATGGGCTTGAAGGTGTAATTGATTAGAATGTTTATATTCCGCTTTTCTTACTATTGTGTGAGCAGGGATAAGGGGCTAGTCTGTTGTGCTTTCTCAGTCAATAAATTAGCTTTCTGTGTCAAACGCTAAAATGAGGAGCCAAACTGTGGACATATGGATGTCATGTAATCAATAGGTTAGTAAATGATTGATTAAGTAATTCATGAAATGGGTATTATTGTATAAATTAGACAAGGCCATTGTAATTATATGTGTTTTCTTTTTGCTAAAATTGCCAAAAAAATAACATTGGTGGCATAGCAATTGTCCAAAAATTAGACTACATTTAAAAAAAATCCTATCATGTACATCTGTGTTACATCTGTGTTTAAGGGAATGTAGGAAGTACCCAGGAATAAAACATGGTGGTTTTTGGTTGCTTCATTGGGGATTTCAGCACACCAAACACATAGAAGTTCTTATCCTTAGTACTGCTGCAGTGCCCATCCAAAATGTTCAAAACGTGCCCCTTTCAGAACGGCCTGATTGCTTTCTTGGCCTTTCAATTATCGCTGCTTGCAGCTTTCTGGAGAACCGCTAATCGAAACAACTTCACACTCAACACTTCCCTTCCTTGGGTGAAGTCGGATGACCGGCTTTTGAGAAAATTGAATTGAACAGAGAGACAGACATACAGAGACTCCTCTAATTATAGTTTGGTACGGGCTCTGAACACCACCACAGAAAGGCACATCTTCTCCCAGTACGTTGCCGATACACTCATACATAAAAGTTGTTCAAGGCTAAGATGCTTACGCCAACGGGGCCTTGTCACAGACGGGTTTCAGTTTAAAAGAAGAGGGCGGCACAACGCATTTAAACCAACAGTTTTAACCATCAACCCATGCTTTATTTGTTCACACATTTTTCTCTTCAATCAATGGTACATGGCAGGCACTTCGCAGTACTAGGCCTAACAAACATGATAATGCTGATTAAATACGAGCAAATGCACCGATTAATAGTTCCCGTAACATACAAAGGTGTAATACAATGACATAAAGGTGGTCATGGTGTGCTCTCATGAAGGAAAATAGGGTCTGTAGGCTATCCTAATCACTCTGTACGTGTTGAGTCCCGGGGAATCAAACCCTGGTGACACGCCCTTCTTGCCGAAGGGGTAGAAGTTGAACAGCTGTCTGTCCTGGGCCTCTAGAGACACGGATGCGGTGTTCACCTTCAGCTTGCAGGGGTACGCCTGCTCAAACACCACCCGGAACACCCGGTCCTCCAGGTAGTCCAGGCGGATGGTGCGGTACTTGGCCGGCACCGACGGGTCCATCTGCGGCCCAAACTGCTGCATGACCAGCACTCCGTCCGAGTCCGCCTTGATCTCGTAAAACGTCATGTTGCGGTACGTGAAGATGCCCACGTACGGGTCTGAGCTGGGCGGGGCCGCGAGCTTGCGCCCGGCGCCTCTGAAGGCGGTCTCTACGGCAGGAAGCAGGTAGCG
Organism: Molva macrophthalma; assembly: GCA_027123675.1. NCBI lineage: Eukaryota > Metazoa > Chordata > Actinopteri > Gadiformes > Lotidae > Molva > Molva macrophthalma. The sequence continues at coordinate 16,989,056 of JAOPJO010000001.1, forward strand.
GTAGGCCTCGCTGACCAGGTCCTGGCCGGTCTGCGGCCGCACGCCGGCCATCAGCACCAGCAGTCCCAGGTTGAGGCGCGGCACCAGGGAGAGCGTGGCCGCGTAGCCGTCCAGATCCCCGTCTTTGCGGAGCATGTCGTAGCCCCACAGCTCGTTGACCTCCCAGGGCGTGCCGGTGGCGTTGGCGAAGTAGCTAGCGTGGCAGCGGAGGGCGGGCGTCAGCATGGTCTTCAGGGTGTCGTCCCGGAGCAGTCGCCGGCTGTACCCCCCGAGGAGCACCATGGTCAACTTGGCCATGTCGGCCGCCGTGGAGTACATCTGGCCCGCGGGCCGGTACCAGCCCAGGTCGTAGAGGGGCGCGGGCTGGCCGCTGGCGTAAACACCCACCGCCATCTGGGCCTGGATGTCCGGGGTGATGTCGAAGCCTGTGTCGTCCAAGCCCAGCCTCTGCAGGATGTTGATGCTCACCCATTCCTCGAAGTCCAAGCCCGTCACCCTCTGGGCCAAGGCTTGGGCGAGCAGGGAGAAAGCCACGTTGCTGTAGTGACATCTGACCGGAGGGGAAGAAATGCCAAAAATCATGCCAAAATAATACTTGTGTGTTTGTGTATATATATTCCATCAAGTATTTCAAAGGGCCCACCAGTTGTTAAATGTGTTGGCCATTTCATAATATACCCTTCAGTGACATCACAAGTGGGAGAGTCCACCCAAATGTATGCTGGAATAAAGTCAGTAGATAGAAGTAGACGGTATCAACTGGTAGCCTGTCACTAACTCACTGATGCCTGCCAATTGGAATGGTAACAAAGAGGCCCTTAATGGTTAATGGAGGACTGTGTTTACTCTTACCAGAGTAGTACTTGAGACTTACTTAGTGCCAGGATCTGCAACCAGGATATCGTCCTTTAACAATTCAAGAGCTGCTTGCGTGTCTCCACTCCAGAGGAGATTAGTCTCCCGTAATCTTCTGGGTAATCCTGAAAAAGAAAAGTATAAAGGTATATAGATGTATAATAAATACACTGAGGCAGAAATATAGTTCCTTTAGTGAAATTAATTGAAAACTAAATTGTCTGAACTTACACGTTGAAAGCGAATTTTTATGACATTTTTAAAGAGTAAATACATACCAGTCCATATATAATGAGCTTGAGCCAGATTTCTAACATCTTGAGCCAGTTTGCTAACACATATCAGGCCCAGCCAGTTTGCTAACTGATGCGGTGTGAACCAGCTTGACTGTAGGCCTACACGGATGAATCCAACTTGCTGCGACAACCCCAATCCAACAGCCATATAACAGGGGAAACTACCCTCTTACTCTGCATTATGCCATATCTGTCTGGTTCATCTTATAAACAGGTTTAAACTGTGCTATTGTTTTATATTATTTAGATGCTATTTGTTATTAGTAAAACATTTAAATTCTAACTGTTATAAATAGTTATTTGTTTACCTTAAGGAAGAGGGAGATCTGGTAGGCCTAGTTCAATTCAGGTGTTGTTCTGGTTAGTTTAGATTTACTTTGGTTTGGTAGTTTAGGGGGAAGATTCTGGGACTTACGGTGAGGTTTGTCCAAACTCTCCTGTCTTGTGTCCTTTTTAGCCAGGTCTATATTGTCACATTTCCGTAATTAATGCTGGTAAATATGATCTCTTTTTTAATGTAGGGGGGTGAGGCATATCATATTTGGAGAGACAGCACTGTCTAAGGATACAAGGAACTATGTACCGTCTAGCTGGGACCGTAAATTGTAACAGTGGATTGATCTTCCCTACAGCAGTAGCCCTCACAAACAAGCCCCACTGACTCTGCTCTGATTTAGTTTCCAGCTTTAGGCCAGCCTTAACATGAGCCTGGTTGGTTTGTTTCAGTTGTAGGGTTACATTGCTTCAGATGTATTGCTAATTATACATCCAAATTATCATTAATTCATTCATTCATCTATTGGAAATATTTACACATGTTTAATAACTTTACAATACCCCAATGGCCTGAAATCACAGTCCCCTCATTTCTAGCAGCATACAGCTGGTGGAGCCAGTTAGCTAACATATAGCAGGTGGAGCCAGTTAGCTAACATATAGCAGGTGGAGCCAGTTAGCTAACATATAGCAGATTATTCCAATTAGCTACCATATAGCATGTGGAGTCAGATTGCTAGCATCTCAGACCAGTAATTGGCTTGACGCTCAGCAGGAGAAGGGCTTTGTCTATCCCCTATTTCTGCCTCTTTAAACTGCAGCATCAAGGTTCTGCAGAGACCAATGACCTGTGAGGGGGGATTAGCTCTATGTTTGGAGACCAGCTCATGTCCAAGTATAGATTCTCCTGCTATTTGTGTGGGCCTATGGGTCAGTTGAGGCTCTGTGATGAAGTTGAGTTAAGGGCATGTCCCCAAAATGATGACTCCTGGACGCTGTTTTAAGAAGCTGGATTCCCAGGCTAACGAATATGTTAAGTCATCATTTTTCGGGTTCAGATACCAAAATGAGACTACTCACAGTTCAGAAACAATGGCAACCTAAACTGGAGCCAACCTGGTACATCGCAGGTTAGCTCCTAGATAACCCCGCCCATTGCTGCGGTGACGACTTCCTTCTATCATCTCATTCGTTTAGAATCTAAACCATCATCTAAACTTAAGATGATGGCAACGAACAACTTTATATGATCATATCCAAAAATATTGTATTCCAAGGCTTATTCGACTTAGCGTGACGTGTCTAAAAGTCACGAAGTCATGGGCGGTTTCTCGGATGCGATACAGACCTGATCAAGGGATGTCCACACTCGGGGGGTGGGGTGGGGGGTG
>JAOPJO010000001.1:17061127-17072637 GCA_027123675.1 Molva macrophthalma
TCTCTCTCTCTCTCTCTCTCTCTCTCTCTCTCTCTCTCTCTCTCTCTCTCTCTCTCTCTCTCTCTCTCTCCTCCCAGGTTTGACTTCATGAAGTCCAAGCTGCTGTACGAGAGCTACTCCAACGGCTCCCGGTCCATCAACCTGGTGTCCCACTCCCTGCTGGCGTACGACACCAGGTTCTCTGGGCCCGACGCACGTTTCCCCGGGCCGGGCCGGGCACAGGGCAGAAGGGGTGGTGGTGTTGGAGGTGGTGTTGGTGGGGGTGTTGGTGGGGCTGGGGGTGGTGGCGAGGACCGAAGCAGGGCTAAGAGGAACGTCTTCGGCTGCGTTCTCCAGCCCTCCAAGGCCGGGGCCAATCGGGCCACGCTGCAGCTGGAGCTCCACTACAGGTAGGTACGGGGTCACTTTAGGGCCCCTGTCCACGTAGCGGGTTTATCCGGCTGAAATGCACTGGCATGGCGCTGTGGAAGCACTAGGATGAAGCGTTTCTGTGCTGAAATTCGTTTGCGGTTGACATCAGTTGTGATTGGGCGACTGGGAAGAAGCAACAATGACGACGGCGGTGCTTTCCTGAAAAGATCAGAGCCTTTCAGCCCGAGAGCCCGGAGTGGCTGCACAAAAACACAGAAACACCGACGCAGAGCGCTGCGCTTTTTGTCTGTGGCCCCGTTCTCTCCACATTGGAAACAATTTAAGAAATTCACAGAAAGATGCTCACAGAAAGATGCTGTACTGATGGGCTTTTAGATGGTAGATTATAGTTGTGGGGTCCCTGGGTAGTAGGCCCTGGGTGTCAATGTTACCCATGTATTAAATCGAGGCTTACGTCCATCTCTAACTACACGTCACGGCAGTAAGGACCATGGCAAGCTTAGCCTCTCCCGCTATGTTTTCTGGTACATTTCCGACAACCGTGGAAGAATCATGGATCAGTTCGAAGAGAGAGACAAATTTGCTAACAAATTTGATGTATCCTTTGTACAACATCGGCTTCAAATTCAGACGATGGCCCGTGCTCAGAATCACATACAGAACCAGAAATGCAAGCACTGGAATACTTGTGTTCACACCTGACTTTTCCTGGTAAAACATGAGCCTGTTGACGTAGAGTTGACCTCCCTAAAAAGTTACAAATATTGTCCCATCATTGTATTAACCAAAACCGTCGCCCCCACTTCCTCCTCCTGTCCTCTATCAGGTCCACCCGGGACTCGTCCTGCTTCACCATGGTCCTCAACAACCTGCGTGTCTTCCTCATCTTTGATTGGCTAAAGCTGGTCCAGGACTTCCTCCACACACCCCCTGAGAAGTGGCCCCCCGTCACCCCCATCAGCGCCGGGGGCACTGCACCCCGCCAGCGCTGGCCCAGCTCCGGCAGTGACCCGGGGGCCCCTGCCTTTGGTCCCAAGACCGTCAAGAGCGGAGTGGTCACCAAGAGATCCATCGTTCAGGTCAACCAAGACCGCCACCTGGAAGTCAAGATCAACATCACAGGTGAGAGACGAGGGTTCCATTCAAGATTAGTTCCTTATATCCGGTATACGTTGCATATATTGCCTATAATCACAGTCGCACTCTTGATTGGTTGTTCATTGTTATTCATGTAAATCGCTTTGGATAAAAGCGATTTAAAAGCGCAATATATATAAATACCATGTAATAGAACTTTGATTCAATATCCCATATGCATTCCATATCATAAAGCTGCATAAAATTAAAGGACATAATACATTATTTAATATTAATATCCTGCAGCTCTCATCTTGTGTGACTGTATCTATGTAAGTGGTTGATTTTGTTTCTAAGTGGATGTGGTTGTTCGGTCTCCAGGCACAGAGTTTGTGGTGGTGGAGGACTCCTCCTGTCTGGACACCAACGCCATCATCCTGAAGGGCACCACTGTCCTGACCTACAAACCTCGCCTGCTGGACCGCCCCTTCTCTGGCAGCCTGGCTGGGATAGAGGTGGGCTTCCCCCTTTAACCAACACAATTTGTTAACAGACACATGACGCTTGTGTACTAAATGATGAAGTGATTAAAACAAGAAAGGGGTACATATTTTTGTATGTATCTATTGTCAGGGAGGTTTAGTATTACATTATTGCATAACATAATATTTTCCCCCATTATAAAATAATTAGAATATTATTGATAAAAAAGATTATACATTAATATAAAATAATAAATAAATTGGCCGTTGCTTGGTCCGTTTCAGCACTACAGGCAAAAGATTAAATCAACCAAATGTAGAAAAGAATAGTTTAGAGAAACATTTGTAAGATATTTAAAATGTAATTTTTCATTTGCGATAAACCCCAGCTTCTACCACGTGATAATGATGTAACGGCAAAGTGTGTGATGTCACGGCCCGGTCCAGGTGTTCTCCTGTTGCCTTGGCAGCGAGCAGGAAACGGCGCTGTCCATCATCGACCCGGTCAACGTGCAGGTGGAGCTGTGCGGCAGCCCCACCTACCAGAGCACCTCTGGTCTGCTGGACGCCTTCAACATAGAGGACTTCCCCCCGCTGCTGGAGGTCAGAGTTGAAGGCTCTCTCTCTGCTAGTGCTTCTTTCTTTCTTTCTGGATTTTGTTCAAATGTGTTTTCTTTTCTCTGTTTCTTCTTCTTTTTCCTTTCTTTTTTTCTGTCACTCACACCTCACTGGTACCGTGAATTGAGTCAAGAGGCTTGCCTGTAGAGATCCCTCACACATTATCCGTCAGCCTTGACATTGAAACTTTGACATTGATTTGTAGCTAGTGGATGCATTAGGGTGTTTGACTCAAAGCCGAAATGGTTCTGGGTTCGAACCCCATTGTCCGCAGCCTAACCTGGAGGCGTCCTTGAGCAAGATGTCTTACCTCTACATGCTTATCAATCCAGTTTCTTGTATACAATAACTATAGGTCACTTTTGATCAAAGTGTCTGCTAAATAACTAAACCGTTAACTAAATGGCTGTACTGTGTCCTGCTAAAAAGTCTCATTGTTAATTTCTCTTTTTTCAATGCAGATGTAATTTCCTGGTTGTGTTCCACCCAGCATCTTAACCGCTGTGATTCACCCCAACAGATCCAGTTCCCGGCCCTGGACATCCGGCTGTCCTACAACGACATCGAGCTCTTCCTGGCCATCGCCAGGTCCATCCCGACCGGCGCCACGCCCCCCGAGGACCCCACCTCAGCCCCCGCGGCCGGCCCAGAGCCGGCGCTCTCCCAGAAGGACAGCTTCAAGGCCAAGACAGAAGCCCTACTGGGTACAGTTCCTCTAAGACCGGGTCTTTTACTTAAAGAGGGCGTGTTGAGCTGTGAGCAGTGTGTTGTGTTTACATCAAAGAAGACACTGCTGGGTTTTCACTGGGAGACAGTGTGTTTATTCCTCAACATAAAATGTGCACTCGCTTGCACATCCAGCCTTATCTGTGTTTACACTAAGATAGTAATACTGCTACTACTTTTTATAGAGGTTTCAATTCATTTGAATGTGTCTACATTTTCTATGTACTTTATTTGTATGTCTGTATATTTTCTATAATACTGATATATTCTGACCCACAGAGGGACAGCTGGGCCACCTGCTGGACCTTGGCTTCAGAAAGGAAGACTGCAAGAGAGCGCTGGTGTTCTGTAAAGGTGAGGCACACCTGGAGCCTACATTCATTTTATCCGAGCAGAATTAGATCTGGGTTTGGTTGATTGTACACATTTCCCCAGACCCCAGCCTCTAGGTGTGGGAAGTACTTGAGTACTGTGCCGGTTATGTGCGGTACCCCACTTTGTACTTTTACTGTTATTGGTGTTTACTAAAGTATAAGAAAGAAGTACTTTTGATACCCAACATGTTTAGTTTAGTTTAGTTTAGTTTAGTTTATCTGTCAGGGAGGGACCATGCACGATTGCACCAGAATTAGCTTCAGGCAAGTTTTTGTCTGTGGTCGCTGTGCAGGGATGCATAATATAAGATACAAATACAAAAACACAATACAATACAATTAAATTGAAAAATGAATATAGTAAAAGCAGTATTATATCGGTTTTTACAACACCTAAAACCCACTCAACTCCCACTTGAAATAATAACATAACCAATCAAAACAAAGGCAATTTCAAATGACTACAAGACTATGCAGTCTTAAGCCAGAACTTCAATAGTGATTTCAAACTGCGGAGCTGCGGAGTCTCTGATTTCCATGGGGATCAATGGCTGTCCTCCATGCAGGCAGAGCTCTCATGAGAAGTAACCTTGAGAAGTAACCGTGATGGGCGTCAGTCCTCCACATCATGTCTGGCAGCACCAGAGAGACACAAAGAGAGAGAGAGAGCTGAGTGTCTGGTCTCCCACCTCAACAGGTCAACTGGACCAGGCGGCCACCTGGCTGCTGGAGAACGCCGAGGCGGACATAGTGTCGGGCCGCGGCAGGGCCGGCCAGAGCGACCCGGACGCGGCCAGCCACTTGGCGCCGCTGTCGGGCGTGGAGGTCAAGGCGGAGAGCGTGTGCATCTGCTTCATCGACGACTGTCTGGACTGTGACATCCCCCTGGCCGAGCTCACCTTCTCCCGTGAGTGGAGACCCGCCAGCCGATGACTAGAGACCCGTTTCTGTTTACTGCCAAAAGTCATTTAGTGTTGTTTATGTTATTAATGGCTTGTTCTTTAGTTGAGTTGTTCAAATATTCCACAGACTTTATATGAACTTAATACATATTTATAATGTAAAAATATGATCTATGTATAGAAATAGACATTCTTGTATAGAGATCCTACTCTTACTTGATGTTCTTGTTGATGACAGGGCTGTATGTGTTGCAACGGATCGGATCCAGCCAGGAAGGAAAAGCCAGCTTCACCCTGTCTGGAGACTACTACAACAGAGAGCTGTCCGGTAACTATGCTTTCAACATGAAATAACACATTTTGATGATCAGTGTAAGCTGGTCATAGGGATAATACAATACATTTATAATATATATGCTTAGTTAAGTACTTAAACCATTCCAAATTTCCTGTCTGGGGTTAATAAAGAACTATCTTATCTTTGCTTTTGTTGTTTTATAATACATATATGTTGAAAACAATTTATTAGTAAGTTGATGATAGATAAACATAAAATTAAGGGTTAATTCTAGCTTATCACCAAGTCATTCGTTATGATGTCACAGGGGACAACTCATAAAACGTATAATAATTATGCTTCTTGTGTTTGAATGAACCAGGCTGGGAGCCCTTCATCGAGCCCTGGCCGTGCTTCCTGTCCTGGCAGCAGCAGGCCGCTGGGCGGCTCCACCCCCCACGCCTGAAGATGGCTGTCCGTGCCAAGCAGAGACTAGACATCAACATTACGTCTGTCCTGCTGGGTAGGCCAAAGAGAGACCGTTCAGAAAACACCCCACATTAGCATACATGCTAACCACCGTTAGCATGCAGGTTTAGCCTAGATGCTAAATGGCTATTAGCATGCAGGATTAGTTTAAATGTAAAAAAAAACATGAGCAACTTTGAAATAGTATTGCCATTTGGCGAGACATCATGATATATTCAAGATATTTTTTATATTAATATATTGTTTCCATGTGGTCCTTACAGAACAGTGCCGGACCACCAAGAACTCCTGGCTTGCCGACTACTGCAAGGAGGAGGAGCAGGCGGTCCAGGCTCCCCCAGCTATGCCATGGATGGGCTCCTCCGTTGACCCACCCAGCCTCAGCCAGAGTGAGTCTCTTCACACCCCTACTCTCCACCACCACCTCTAGACACAGAGCTCACCTCATACATATCATCATACACCTTAGGCCAGGGTCCATCTCATGTCTCCTCCATGTTGCACGGTTTTGTCACTTCCTGGTGTCTTGATTGATCCTGTCTCTTGGTGATGTCCCTAACTTGCATGCTCATGTGTTGTACTAAACTGATAACAAAAGTTATCTGTAGAAAATGATACATTAAAGCAACAAACCCACCGTCCATACTAGGGATGGGTACCGAAACACGGTATTAAACAGGCCCCAGGGCTAAATTATTATAGGCCGTAGTATCAATAAGCTCAGACGTTATCTGTTCTGCTGGCGGTACTGGAGAGATTAAGAAAATTGATTTTCTTTTTTATTATTGATGCATAAACATTATCATGCGCATTTGATCCGAACCAACTCTGTTTCAAATTTGCAATAACATCAAGACAACCGTGTAAGATGCATTTCCGCTATCCCCAATCCAGAAGAGAGATCTCTCTCTCGGACCCTGTGTGCGAGGGGAAGCCCTCTCTCTCACACGCTGCCGAACCGTGCAGCACACATGCACACACGCACCTACAATATCACGATTAAGTGCTGTGTGTAGGAAGTCCGTGGCTTTTGGATCCACTCTTGTTCCACTCCAAGTCGGTTACGGCAGTGCTTCAGTGTAAAGTGGGTCACACCAGACGAGCCATGGAGTGCTGCGTCAGGCATCGTTGTGTAGTAGAGAGAACAACACACATCCTTTTTTTAGGTCTTGTTCTGTGTTTGATATAATGGGTGCTAATGGATGGCACTGCATTGTGCCCCAAGGTTTTCTGGACATTATAACACGGCTGTATGGTGGCGCCTGTGTGAGGCGATGAGTGCTCTCATTGGATGCACAACCCACTTAACTTGTGTTAAGTGTATATTATAAATAAAAACATTTGTTTGATAGCTTCGTACTATCTATACACAGTGTGTCATCTTGAATGAAGGCTATGAAATGAATGAAAACACTATCCAAGTCACAATCACAAGTTGGGTTTGTTTGTTCCATGAGAATTCCTGTCCTCTCTCTGGTCCTAACCTCCCTGTAGAGGCCTGCATGTTTCTACTCTCACAAATCAGTTTTAAGACTAACTATCTAAAGTCTAATATCTTCATATTTGTTTCGACCAATCATGATGCTGGAGGCAGGGATATGTAAGAGCGTAATTGGCTAACAGCGAACACAGCCAGCACAAGTCAAATCTTCCTGGTGGAAAGACAAGCTAAAACATCCTGTCAGGATGCCAACCTTTTTACACCGTGTAGACTGGCCACGCTAGAAATACACTCAGTAAATCCCCTTCCGGAAGCTTCATCCACTCGCGTGAATACGATTTCTTTGGTAGAATATCTCGGTGCCCAAACAGGAAACAAGGGCATTACTCCACCCCTTTAACATTTTAGCTTCTGGCCCGGGCGCTGTACCATCTCCCCTTAAAGTTCTGCCATAGCATAGCTGGACTGCTGAGTCCAAGATGAGCTTGTTCCTAACTCATCTCCTCCCTGTAGATGACTGTCTTCTCTCTGGTCCTCTCCTGCGTGTTCCTAACTCATCTCCTCCCTGTAGATGACTGTCTTCTCTCTGGTCCTCTCCTGCATGTTCCTAACTCGTCTCCTCCCTCTAGATGACTGTCTTCTCTCTGGTCCTCTCCTGCGTGTTCCTAACTCATCTCCTCCCTGTAGATGACTGTCTTCTCTCTGGTCCTCTCCTGCATGTTCCTAACTCGTCTCCTCCCTCTAGATGACTGTCCTCTCTCTGGTCCTCTCCTGTGTGTTCCTAACTCGTCTCCTCCATCTACATGTCTCTCTGCTCCTCTCCTGTGTGATCCTAACTCGTCTGCTCCCTCTACATGTCTCTCTGCTGTCAGGTCTTCCTCTGGCCTACCTTAGAACTAGGAGCAGTGCGAGCCTCACCTGTTTGGAGCAGCAGATTCTCTCCAGAGGTACTACAGCAGGCCAGGGCTCTTAGTGAAAACATAGCTATCAAATCCTTACTCCTTATTTGTTTTTATGGATTTTACATTTTTTTTTAATATTTATTTTATTTTATTTGTCTTCTTTTTTAATTAATTAATTTATTATTTGTTTTTGGATAGGGTAGGGTCCAGTAGTTTAGTTTTGGAGATGATGGTTTCTGTAGGAATCCCTATCAACCACTCTTGTGACCGTTACATAACTGTAGGCAGTAAAGTAGGACGGTAGTGTCTTAACGTCATGCTGTGAGTTTACATTGATTTTTGTGTTGGTTCGCAAGTGCAGACTTTCTGTCAGTATGTATTTAAAAGCTTTCAAGGTAACTTGAGCCATTTGGATGCTAGGATTGAATAATAAATAGGATTAAGTCAATGGTAGCATCTGCATTCCCACACCAACAGGTCCTTTATGGTATTGTTATAGTTGATTGTCATGTTTTTCTTGGAATACAAATAACTACTACTAGGTTTCTGCTACTATTTGTGTTTGTATGCTGATTTATTATTTGTGTGTCTCCTTACATAGCCTCTTTCCTTTCATTAACCTCTGTCTGGCGATAGATTTCTAATTTTGTTCTTGTAGCTAACTGGTAGAATACTAAGTAAGCTACTAAGTAAGCTACTAAATACTAAGCTTTCCCCTTTTCCAATTGTGTCTCGTCTCGTACGCACCTCTTGTACTGATATATGAAACACAGCTGTGAAATGTAGCACACTTGCACACTTGAACCCCAGGTGGATCAACGGTCAGGAGTTGATTCGATGAAAGAATGTCATTAGATTCAGGCACAATAACATGTTTTCTTTGTTTTCTTCTCAAAAATGAATCCGAACTAATATCAACCATGTATTGCACATTTTAATTTCAGCTATATAGGTAGTGATATCATGTTAGAGTAATAAAATAGTCTAATAATAATAAAATATAGTCTAATACAGTATATAAGTCTAACGTAACATTACCTAAAACATAAATATAGTGGTATAGTTATATCAAATATATAACTATTCCACTAACATGTATTGACCCACTGATTCTGTACCCCCCAAAATTGGTAGTTAATCACAGCGAACGATCTTAAAGTTAACAATAAAACACGGGTTAAACTACAGCGCACCGTGAAGTCATAGTAACGTAACGCAAGTACCACCAAGCATCCCTTCAGCCCCCTCAGCAGGACCCTGAGGGGGCTGCTCGGTGGCTGCTTAGTGATGGATCTTTCCGACCCGTGGTTTCCCAGCAGACGTGAAGGTGTGCAGGAGGAGGCAGCCCTTTGTGCCCTATGCCCTGCGCAACCGGACAGGCTGCACCATGTGGTTCGCCACCCTCACCACCACCCCTACCAGGTGAGGGACTCCGCCTCCACCTTCGTTCCACAGTGACTTGGAACACGTGACGGGCGCATCTAGGTCACGTGTCCTGTCTCGTACCAGTAGGTCCAATGGCCGCAACTTGACTGACAGTACCGGTACTGGGCCAGTACTGTATCTTGAAGTACAGAGTAGTACTTTCCTTGAGCAACATTAATTCATAGTTCAATGAAAACGACAACAACAACAGGATACTCTAGTGGTTAGGGTGTTTGACTCCCAGCCAGAAGATACTGGGTTTTAAATTCCCAGTGTCCGCAAAACTACCTGTAGGTATCCCTGAGAAAGACGCCTGAGCACCTACCTGCCTTCTTAATGACGTGCATAAGAATTCACTGCAAGTCGCTTTGGATGAAAGTGTCTAAATCCATCTGGTTTCCCCTGCTCCACCTCAGGGTGGCGCTGTCTCACAGCAGCAGTGCGGACTCCATCGCTGACGTGCACGGGTCGGGCTGCGATGACACGCACAACATCAGCCAATGGAGGGAGGTCCTGCCCGGGGAGGAGATACCCTTTGAGTTCGAGGCCCGGGAGAAGCTCCGTCACAGGTACGGCTGCTGGTGTTTTTAACACCACCCACTGCCACGCATCGTGGCATGGATTAGGAAAGCATTGGTGGATGTGTTGGTTCACAGCTTTACTTTTATCTTTCTGTTTGTAGAAACCCCTTTGTAGGAAGTGTTTGTCCGAGCGGTTTGAAATAAAATGTTAACTTAAAAAGGAAATGCAAGATATTTTAATTAATACAAATACCAATTGAACTAATTTTAAATACAAAACACAGCTTTAAGTACAAAAAGCAAAGTGTCAATATATATACATACAAAATATAATACATATAATATAATAAATAAATATTTTAAGAAATAAAAAATAATATTTGAACAAAATGTGTGTGCGTGTGCGCGCGTGTGTGCGCGCGTGCGTGTGTGTGTGTGTGCGTGTGTGTGTGTGTGCGCGTGCGTGTGTGTGTGTGCGTGTGTGTGTGTGCGCGTGTGTGTGTGTGCGCGCCCTCCCTCAGACACACCCATGAGCTGAAGCTGCACCAGCTGCTGGTACGTGTGGCGGGCTGGGAGCAGGTGAAGCCCGTCTCCGTGGACAAGGTGGGCGTGTTCTTCCGCTACGCCGCCCCCGACCGCAACAACCCTTCCAACACGGTGAGGACACCTCGGGGACCCCAGGATTGTTATCATGAGCTGGGGGGGCGACAGAGTCTAGTGGTTAGGACTCCCAGCCCCAATGTTGTGGGTTCCAACCCCCAATGTCCACAGCCTACCTGTAGGCGTCCTTAGAGCAAGATGCCTACCTGCACATGAATTACCTGTTTCCCAAATATGAATTCAGATGTTGCGTTGAATGAGTTGATGTTCAATTATGAAGATAAATCCTGAGGAGGGATGGTTTTATTTCCATAGGTGGGCAGTCCCATCAGCAGGACCAACATTATTCATCCACACGTCTACGTAAGTCAGAATATATATAAAAAAACACTATAATAACTATGTACTAATATAATAACTAAATAAAATGGAACATCTATAACACTATACTATACTAACTACATAGGTCAGAAGATTACTGTCTGTATTGAAACTATCTTTAATAATGGAATGTTATTCAGAATATAGTTATAGTTATCTAAAAAAAACATCTTTAGTACACATTTAAAGGAAAACCAGACCCTAAAACCAGTCCTAATTTTAGATGAAAACCAGTCCTTCTTTAGATGAATTGTGATGTAATGGGTTACATAGTAGTGCTGCGGATTGATCCTAGTCCAAATCCCGACTTCGATGTCCAAAGTTAAGAAAATGGAGGATAAGATGTAAATTTGTACTTAAATTGCCATCTATGGGTTAAATGTTATCGGTTACTGGCTGTTTTGGGTTACCAGGTAGCGTCAATCAAATGTTCTGGCTACACCCCCTCTCCCCGCCCTTAATCTGATTGGTTTGAGTGGAGACTGTGAAAGCCTGAGAACCAAAGCCCCTAAATGAAAAAACGGGATCCGTCAGCGAGATCACGTAAAAAAGAAATCTGATGGTGGGCGGGGACTAGCTCAAATAGGGGGTTGGGTTTTCCACATGGGCTTATTTAAAAATAAATAAATAAAAGAGCCAATAGAATCTTCAGTGGTGCCGTGACCTCTGACCTCTCTCTCCGCCCCCTCCAGTTCTCTGCGCTCCCTCCCGTGCGGGTCGTCTTCTCCGTCACCATGGAGGGCAGCGCCAGGAAGGTGATCACGGTGCGCTCCGCCCTCATGGTCCGCAACCGCCTGGAGGTTCCCATGGAGCTACGCCTGGACAGCCCCTCCGCCCCGGACAGTAAGTGTGTGTGTGTGTGGGTGTGTGTGTGTGTGTGTGTGTGTGTGTGTGTGTGTGTGTGTGTGTGTGTGTGTGTGTGT
>JAOPJO010000001.1:17072737-17083891 GCA_027123675.1 Molva macrophthalma
TGTGTGTGTGTGTGTGTGTGTGTGTGTGTGTGTGTGTGTGTGTGTGTGTGTGTGTGTGTGTGTGTGTGTGTTGTGCGTGTGTTGTGCGTGTGTGTGCTTGTGCCCGTGTGTGTGTGTGTGTGTGTCCACAGAGCCCGTGGTGCTGCCCCCTATCCTCCCAGGCCAGGCCACCCCCATCCCCCTGCACCTGATGTCCTGGAGGCTGCAGGCCCGTCCCAAAGGCCTGGGGCTGTTCTTCTGCAAGGTGCCCATCCACTGGACCAGCGTTGAGAGGACCGGGGAGGTCAGCAGCAGCAAGAGGGAGTGCCAGTCGGCCAGCTTTGAGGACCAGCTCAAACACAACTTCAGGTGGGTGCCTTGGTGGAGATGTGAAATGTCTTCCTCCCGCGACTAACTAACGACTATCCCCTCTTCTTTTAACAACCCTTCTCTTCTTTCTACTTTTGAAAATCCCTTTCTGCCCTCCCTCTATTTTTAGCAATTATTGTTCTGCCATCGCTCCACTTTTAACTGTTCTTCAGCATCCTTAACTTTTAACTACTCTGTTTTCCCTCTAGTTTGAACAATCCTCTTCTGCCCTCCCTCTACTTTTAACAATCATTTTCTGCCCTCCCTCTACTTTTAACAATCCATCCACACCCTTTACTTTTAACAATTCTTCTTTCCCACTACTTTAACAATCCTTTTCTGCCCTCCCTCTACTTTTAACTACTCTTCAGCATCCTTTACTTTGAGCTGCTCTTCAGCCCTTCAGCTCCAGATTTAACAGTAAAGGTAGTTCTGACATAGTACCTTGCCTTAGTGTATCTCCTCCTCGCCTGTGTACTTGCGTAGATACAAGGGAATTGACTGTGTTTTGCTTCACAATGCTTCACAAACAGTATATACCTGTATATTGCTGCATAGACCTTTCCATGTTATTCGATACTGCCAATAGTGTATATTGATATTGGATATAGATATTGTTCTGTATATTTTTGGGGAATCCTTGTACACTCTGTACATTATTGTTTGTGTTTGTTTGTTTGTGTTGTGTATTGGGATCTCTGTAATTCTTATTACACTATTACTCTCCTGCGCTCTCTGTTGGGTCACCCACGTCTGGGATCAATAGCATTAATCTTTCCGAATCTTGTTTTAAATCCAGTCTCCTTCTATTATTTTTCTAAACTAATCCAATCTATTATACCCTTCTGTTACTAATCTAATCTTTTACACTCCCCTCTCCTTATTCATCTAATCTTATTGACTTGAATATTCTCTTCTATTATGAATCTAATCTATTCTCCTTCCCTTTCCTCATCCATCTACTCTCATCTAATCTATTCTACTCCCTTTATTAATCTAATCTACTCCCCTCTCCTTATTAATCTACTCTACTCCCCTCTCCTCATCCATCTACTCTCCTCTAATCTGATGGACTCTCCTCCTTGTATTCCCCTCCTCCTCCTCCCCTCTCCAGGTTCTGCGTGGTGATCAAGAAGGAGGACTACCCGGAGCAGCAGCCGGCCAAGCGGGCCGCGTCGTCCACGTCAGGCCCCGGCGGGGGTGGGACCAAGGAGATCTATCGGCAGCCGGGCCACACCATTTACCTGCTGCCCACCATGGTTCTGGCCAACCTGCTGCCCTGCGACCTCAACTACTACATCAAGGGCAGCGCCATCCGGGGCTCGCTGAAGCCCGGCAAGGAGGCAGTCCTGCATGCCGCAGACACCTCCCAGAACCTGGAGCTGGGTCGGTCCTACGTGTTGTGTTGTGTTCCTATCCCTAACCCTAACCCATTGAACGATCAAAGCATTGGCACACACATTGGCACACACCCATTTTCACATACATCACCAACGCTTTGATTTGCTTCTATCTATTACTACTTCTATTTAGTAATTTAGCAGACTTTGCTTTTATCCAAAGCGACCAGATACATGGGTTTAAGGAGCAGGTTGGGGTGTAGGGGCGAGGGCATCTTGGCTCAAGGAGCCCTACAGGACCGGTTAGGCTGGGGATCGAGCCCAGAACCCTTCAGACCCTAACCTATCTTTGGTGTGTGGTTGCAGGGGTTCTGCTGGAGAACTTCCCGGTGTGCAAGGAGCTGCTGATCCCTCCGGGCACGCAGAACTACGTGGTGCGCATGAGGCTGTACGACGCCAACAAGAGGCTGCTGTGCCTCACCATCCGCATCGTCCTGCGTGCCCAGGGAGCCCTGAAGATACTCATCTCTGCCCCCTACTGGCTGATCAACAAGACCGGTAAGGAACCGAAGAGCTGAGACTCATTTGGTCTGGGCTGCGACTCGGGGTTTGTCGTTTTTGGCGTTTTGTATATTGATGTTTGTGTTTGTTTTTCCCCGTTTACAGTTTTGTAATTGCTTCATTCACGTAATTGGTGAATAATTGATATGCAATTTAGCAAATAAAACATGAGCCGTCAGATTCGTCTGGTTCCCCCGGCTAATAAATATTACCAGAGCTCAAAAATAAGCAGCCAAGACAAACTAGAAAGACAAGCTCCCATTTCAGAAGCAACAAGATAAAATGACTAGAACGGTTAATTGATTGACCAAAAATAAATCAATGAAAAAATGAAAAAAAAAAGATTGTAATTCATTCAAATCAACTCATTACCCGGGTCGTCGTGTATATAAGATCAGTTCAGCCCTGGCCTATCCCGGGTATGCCTCTATACGACGCCTCTTCGTTTTTGCAATCCATCCCATGCCACTGTGTTTTGAGTCCATGCCGAGCCTGTTCAGTACCTCGTCTGTGGGTGTTTGTCCCGGCCAGGTCTCCCGCTGATCTTCCGGCAGGACAACGGGAAGGCGGACGCGGCCGGTCAGTTTGAGGAGCACGAGTTGGCCAGGAGCCTGAGCCCCCTGCTGTTCTGCTACACCGACAAGGAGCAGCCCTCCATGTAGGTGGACCCACCGCCCCGCACGCTGCCACGACGCACCCGGGAGGGGTGGTCTTCACACGGTCGTCCTCACACATGCTCAGAGGAACAGCTCCTCTAAGCCAGGGGTCCTTCCACTTCTTAATCTGGGGACCCAAGGGACAATTTGATGTATTTTCAAGGGACCCCACCACTGGAAAACACAGCTGACTACACTAGCAGAAAGGATTATTAATGAGCTATTTAAACTAGGGGAGGTCTTGATGGGGGATGATTCCCCAAGTAAATAATTATTTAATTTGTGATATTGGTTTAGTTTTATTGGCCATGAAATTAGTTGTTTTATTTTATTTCATGCAGTACTCCTGGGAAAAATACTCACTTTTTGTTGTCATTTTTGTTCTAAACTTGTTTTTTTTACCATGCTCACTATCCCTACCCAACCTCCTCTCTCACCAACCTCCTCTCTCACCAACCTTCTCTCTCTCTCTCTCTCTCTCTCTCTCTCTCACCTCTCTCTCTCACCTCTCTCTCTCTCTCTCTCTCTCACCTCTCTCTCTCTCTCACCTCTCTCTCTCTCTTACCAATCTCTTTCTTTTTCTCTCCATCTTTGTTCCTATCCCCCTCTTTCTCCCCCCAAATCTCTCTACCTCCTCTTCTCTCTCACAATCTCTCCCCATATCTACCTCCCCCTGCCCCTCTCTTCCCCTCCCTCCTCTTCTCTCTCTCTCTCTCCCCAGGTGCACCATGCGCGTGGGCCGGGGCATCCACCCGGACGGGGTTCCAGGCTGGTGCCAGCGCTTCTCCCTGGACGGGGGCAGCGGGGTGAGGGCCGTCAAGGTCATCCAGAGCAGCAACCGCCCCGGACTCATCTACAACATAGGCAAGTGGACACCACTACTCCATACCGCCTGAGGTCAGGGTGTCTTGACCTGCAGCATCGTGTCTGTCTGTGGCTGTTAAGTGTGTTTACTTTCCACACAGCAACATTGAATTTGTTCTGTTTGATCCCTGGAGGCAAATAAAAGTTTATTACATGTCGTTTGTATTGATTTCCGGAAACTGCCAAATGTGTGTCTGTGGCTCCCCTGTAACCTGGAGTGTTTTCTGGATGGCGCAGGCATCAACGTACGCAAAGGGAAAGGGCGCTACCGGGACACGCACATCGTGACCTTTGCCCCGCGTTACCTGCTGGACAATCGCTCCAGACACAAGCTGGCCTTCTCCCAGAGGGAGTTTGCGAGGGGCAAGGTGAGCCAAGACGGCAGGATTATCCACTTCAACTCATTCAAATAACTTTATTATATGTACTTTGTTAAAAGCAGTCTAACATGTCCACGTCCAGTCTCAAATGTACATGGGTCCAAGGATTATCAGCAAAGATAAGCTATCCCCTGATGTACATGATGTAACATGTACTTTATTATTGAAGTGCATGAAATTAGGGCGATACAGCAGAGAGTGCAGGGCAGTAATACGAATTAAAAAGGAGATCCAAAAATGTAAATAAGAAAACTGAATGTATTTTTACTATACATTTACTATAATGAACTGATTGCAATTTAGACATTAATCATTTAGACTATTCTTGAAGTTGAATATTTGTGATCGAATAGCGGTAAAAAAATAAATACTGTCCCCCAATCTTCCCCGGTCCCCAAACTGGTTGTAAAATAAGAATACAAAAACGACACACTAACCACGTACAACCACCCATCATGGCTGTCACTGGTTCCAGGGCACCACCAACCCAGACGGCTACATCTCCACGCTGCCCGGCTCCAGCGTGGTCTTCCACTGGCCGAGGAACGACTACGACCAGCTTTTGTGTGTGCGCCTCATGGACACGCCCAACTGCACCTGGTCGGGGGGCTTTGAGGTCAACAAGCCCAAGTCCTTCCACGTCAACATGAGGTACTACGCACACACCTACCCCTACATGGGGGAGAGCACAACACAAAGCGAATGGATAGTGTCATGTACTGCGTTCGATCCCCCATGTCCCCCATTAACCCATTCAACACAGAATTCAAATAATACATAAAAGAATGATACACAGACACTGCTTATATTGTTAAGCGCGGAAAGGCTGGGGTGTTGTGTGTCCATGTGTGAAAGGTACCGGGTTTGACCCCCAATGTCCGCAGTCTACCTTGAGCGAGAACCTCTAACCTGTAGCCCTACCCCTCTTTAAAGACAATATCATTTAAGGACGTGAATATAACTATATTTTCAAGATTAAAGCTTAACTAAGTTCAGTTCAAATTAAATCCTAACCTTCACCTTAAATCGATCCAAGTCATTCCTACACTCGGATTGCATGTTGATAGGGAGTCGTCGTTGAGCGCTGAGTTTAAATAAAGTTTGGTTTGGCAGGGACACACTGGGGAACTGTTTCTTCCTGCGGGTGGAGATCACGCTGAAGGGAGCCACCTACCAGATCTGCTTCTGCGACACTGAGCAGCTGCCACCGCCCTTCCGCATAGACAACATCTCAGAGGTACACAACCCTGTTACACACATCTGTACTGTAGACATAGAGCGCTCCATCAATGTGCTATGTAAGTATATTATTAGTGCAGTTTAATTACTGAGAGCTGTGCAGAAAAGAGAAGGAATACAAGACACACTGAAGCATATAGATAATAAAACAGAAATGTTTGAAAGTAATAATTACACTATTAGTTTTTGCAATCCACTTTGGTCCCCTACTATTAACGGATCGCTGCCCACAGTTTGAAAACCAGCAGCTTGCACTATAATACAAACCCATCAACACACGCCATGTTACGCACATAACAACCATGCTCCGCCATCGCTGCCCCTCCCCTGCAGGTGCCGGTCCAGTTCTGGCAGCACGGCGTGGTGGACATGCGTCTCCACACGGAGGTGAAGGCGGGCGCCGTGCTGGACTACGCCTGCGACGAGCCCACGCTGCCCCCCTACCTGGCGCTCATCGCCAAGGGGGCCGGCTCCTCCGAGGTCACGGCCGACATGAACTTCTTCCGGGAGTACAACAAGCTGTACTACGAGAACTTCATCTACATCGCCGCCTCGTACACCTTCACCTCGCAGTAGGTGTAGCGCCTGGTTGAGGCCTGTGGGTTTTTTTTTCCGCCTGCGTGAACAGATGGGAGCAGACTCGTATGAGATGGAATAGGTGTATTGATGTGGTTGTGTAAGGTCCTCCCAGCCTTGGGTTTAGCTTCCCTCACCAAGAGGAAGGATCGTTCTCGACAGAGAACGAGCCTATCCGTTTATGTGGATAATTGACCGGTGATTACAAAAGTGTCCGTTGATGGATGATAGTTTGGGTATGTTGCTTGCTTGGGCCTCAGGATTTGTTTTTGATTAAGTAGACGATGATGATATTGCTTTAGACGGGCTTAGTTTCACTCTTTCTTAGTATGTTTTATATCAAGGCGAGTAAGCATAATAAGCTACATTTCTGAACATGAAGGGATTTTAACAGAGTTTTTCTGTGTGTCTCCAGGGATGCTGGTAAGAGACCAAGTACGAAGGACCAGGTGAGCTGCTCTGAGCTGGTTCTGGACGTGGAGACCAAGACTCAGAGGGTCATCATCAAGAAGAAGGTATGGTGGATGTCTTTTAAAAACAACCAGTCTCTTCAATGATAAATAAGCCCATTCCACAGTCCATTACTTAGCTATGGATTACACTGGGTTGTGTGTATTTTCCACCCCTAGGTTCTGTATTTGGCAGCCTCTAGGTTCTGTATTTGGTAGCCCCTGGGTTCCATATTTGGCAGCCCCTTGGTTCTGTATTTTCCACCCCTAGGTTCTGTATTTGGCAGCCCCTGGGTTCCATATTTGGCAGCCCCTGGGTTCTGTATTTGGCAGCCCCTAGGTTCTGTATTTGGTAACCCCTGGGTCTGTATGTGGCAGCCCCTAGGTTCTGTATTGGTAGCTTCTGGTCTGTATGTGGCAGCCCCTAGGTTCTGTATTTGGCAGCCCCATGGGTTCAGCATTTGCTACCTACGGTTCTCTTTTTAGCAGTCCCTGTGCGCTGCTAATTATTAATTTTGACTTCCGGCTGCGTTCTCTCCACCAGGAGCCGGGCAAGCGCTCCCAGCTGTGGAGGATGACGGGGACGGGGATGCTGTGTCACGAGGGCTCCTCCCCGCCGCAGAGCAAGCCGGCCCAGCCGCGGCCGCTCGACTCCTCCCTGGTGCTGGACATCGCTGGCCTGGCCGCCGTCTCAGACAACAGGTAGGGTCTTGTTCAGCTTGCGGCCATTTTGGTTCCATCGTGGTTCTAAATGCTGGCTGGGTGGGGGAACTGAATGCAAAATTCAGTATTTGGTAGGGCTATAATGATCATTATATATCAATAAATAAATAATAACAGCATGTATAGATACAGATATCACACAAGTTCAATTTTTTTTACATTAAGGTCAGTTCATTTATATTGTCATTATTATAATTTTTATGTTTATAGAGGATTTATATATATATATATATAAAATAAAAAATGTTTATGAAACATTAAAAATCATGTCTAATATCTGTTACCCCCACTGTCTAGCTATGAGCCGTTGATGCTACGGAGGCCAGACTCACGGCGCAGCACTACCCAGACATGGTACTTCAGCTCTGGGATGCTCACGTGTGGTTTACCCCGGCTGGTGGTGCAGGTGAGTCAGGTCTCCTAGGGGCAAAACTCTGGTCACAGTATTGACCTAAAATTACAAAATGATCTTGTCATGAGTCATACAGTTAGTATGAAAGTGATGCTTAACCAGTATTTTACAAATGGTAAAATATTTGTATATACATTTTTTTTTCAAGTATATTTCTGAATATATATTAAATGTAATTATTAATTATTGTGATTTAATTATTGTCCCTAGACCCGACCCCGGATAAGCGGATGATGATGATGATGATGATGATGATAATTATTGTCTATAAGTCTATTATCTATAAGTTTGTTTTGATAGAACCCATCCATATTTAAAAGTGTTCCACAGATTATGCTTTATAACCTATAGATGGCAGCAAACTCACAGAATTAGACATTCAATGTGCTATCCCTTTAACCACTTAATAACCAACTGTCTCATCACACCCGTCACATTTGTCCTGTGTTTAATCATCCATCCATCCCTCCCTCCAAATTTCTCCACCCACCACCATCACCACCACCACCACCAGGCGCAGGGTGGGGTCGGGGGTCTGTACGACGGAGCAGTGGTGGTGCTCGGTCCGGACTCGGGCCTGATGGCGCCAGGGCCCGAGCAGCAGTTCATCAACCAGAAGATGAGGCCCGGATCTGGGGTGCTGTCGGTCCAAGTCCTCCCCGACGGACCCACGAGGGTTCTGCAGGTGAGAGGGAGGGAACCAATGGGAACCAATGGGAACAGATGGGAACCGATGGGAACAGATGGTAATATAAGGAACATACACTAGAAGGAATATACAGTGGCTTCAGAAAGTATTCAGAGAAAAGTATTAGAGAAAAGACTACGCCTCATCCACGCCGTTTGATACAGCCATTAGCAAGTAGAATTTAATAGATCCCCTCTCATTTTTAAGCACTAAAATGGCCAAAAAACTCAACTTCTTGGAGTTTATCTTTGCACGGTTCTAAAGATGTGATTTAATGAGAGTGGTTCCAGTGTTGCTTCGCTGCCCAGCTCCAAACACGCTGTCGTCACCGTGCTGCCCACCATCTCCTCTGACCTTCCCCCGCGCATCCTTCCGTCCGTCTGTCTGCCTGCAGATCAGTGACTTCAACCAGCGCAGAATGGTGCGCACCTCACCCAGCCTGGAGGGAGACAGCCCCAAGGAGGACCTGAAGAAGAGCAAGAAGACAGAGCTTGAGCAGGAGCTGGAGGTAACTAGAGGCCACGCTATAGATCCTCATTAGGGTGGAGCGGTTCCCTGTAGAACGGTGTCCTAATGACGTGACAGAAATAGGTCTCGATGTTTCAGCTGCTCCGGGCCCGCCGGCCTGTTCTGGTCCGAGGTGTTATGAAATCAACGTGGAGCACATTTATATGAGAAGCTGCCACGTAACCGTCATCATAGCCCGGATTGATCCTAAAGATGAGAGGATGAATACGTCTCTGTCTCCAAGAGACCTCTGACGATCCACCTCTTCGGAGTGACTCTCGCCGACTGACTTTGTTGTTTTGTGTTCAACTTAGACCACAACAACAAAGAAAACAAATACTTCCATTGCCTTCAACTTTCTGATTCCCATAGCCACTCTCCCCTCTGTCCAGGTGTTTTTTAGAAACTTGGTCATGCATCACGTGCAGTTTTGATGATATTGTCTGACATTGTTTCAGCCTCGCTTTGGATAAAACCGCCAAATTACTAAATATAAACGAGAAGACAAAATGTATTGTCAACATACAGAATGAGGAAAAATCCAGCACTTTTATTATCACTCAGTTTTCAGGAAACTAAACATAGAGTGAGGAACGCCTCCACGTTATCCAACATCTGCCTCAGCCGATCTCTTCTCCGAACTACGCTGATGTCACCTGTTCCCCAGGTGCTGGTGAACCTGGAGGAGGGGCTGGGCGTGTCTCTGATCAACAAGCTGCCCGAGGAGCTGGTGTTCACCACGCTGGCCGGCATTGATGTCCACTTCACCCGCACGGCCAGCAATGAGGTGCTGGAACTCAGCATCCAGACCATACAGGTCAGTAGCACTAGTAGTAGGGTCACCTGACCCAAGCCTTTCATGGGGATTGGCTGTTGACCGATGCACATGGCCCAAGCCTTTCATGATGATTGGCAGTTGATCGAAGCACATGACCCAAGCCTTTCATGGTTATTGGCTGTATACCAAAGCATGTGACCCAAGCCTTTCATGGTGATTCGCTGTATACCGAAGCACATGACCCAAGCCTTAGATTGTGATTGGCTGTTGATCAAACCACATGACCCAAGCCTTTCATGGTTATTGGCTGTTGACCGAAGCATTTAACGCTTTTTTCGGTGCGTTTGTTCTGTCAGGTTGACAACCAGCTGCTTGGCACCACCCAGCCGGTCACTCTGTGTGTGACCCCCACCTGCAGCGAGGACAGCGCTGTAGACACCAGCCCCACCCTGCAGGTCAACGCTGTCAAGGTCCCCAGCGAACTCATGCTCACAGACCTCTTCAAGGTAACCACGGAGACCAGAACAGAGTGGAATCACCAACTGACAAAACCTTTTTATGATTGATTATTCAGTATATTTCATTTTGTATATTTTGCATTCGAATTTAACAAAAAAAAATTAGTAAGTGGAGGTAACTGAGTTTTTATAATTTGGTGTACCAAAGTGGACAGAATAGTCTAGTTGTTGGGGTATCTGACTCCCAGCTGAAAGGTTGTGGGTTCGAAACCTGTATGCATCCCTGAGCAAGATGCTCTAGACCCTACCTGCACCTGTATCTAAACATCTTCCCCAAGTCGCTCTAGATAAAAGCGAAAGAGAAATAGATTCAGATTGAACGCCATCATTCACAATGATTTTAACCACATTAGAATTTAAATAAAGGTTTTATAAAAAACTTTCCCCACAGCATCTTATGATCACTGCCCGGCGCTTCACTGTCATCATCGAGGAGAAACTCCTGCTCAAACTAATCAGCTTCTTTGGTTACGGACAAATGGAAGCAGGTACGCCTATTACAGTATTCTTATTTTTCTTCTGTCTGTTTATGTATTAGTGTTTGTGTGTGTGCGTATTGTTTCTTGAATGTAGGGTTTCATTTGGTATCAAGACGTAAACAAGCTTACGGTGATTGAAAACAAGATTATTTTATTTCAGTATATTTTTACCAAATTCAATGTTTGTATTTATTTGAAATCTATTTGTATTTTAAATCTATTTCCAACCTATTTCACCATTCATGAATAGCTCCATTTGAGCGTTTTCTACGAAACGTAGGACACTGGAACAGCATGACCAGTAATGAGTTCAACAGCATTAGTCCACACCGGAAGTGAGTATGAACTCACTCATGTCCCTCTCTTGTGTGGTCCTGAACCAGAGCTGGAGAAGCTGGATGAGAACGTGTACGAGAGGCCCAGTGAGGACCTGTCCAACCCTAAGCGCTACTACTTTGAGAACCTGAAGATCAGCCTCCCTCAGGTCAAACTCAGTGTCTTCACCTCCAACAAGCTGCCCCCGGACCTGAAGGTAATCATGGTCTTCCTCAGTTCAGAGACCCACCCACCCACACACACACACACACACACACACACACACACACACACACACACACACACACACACACACACACA